>CAMOHE010026460.1:0-10458 GCA_946598075.1 Artocarpus hirsutus | reverse complement strand
GGGAATTCTTGGGTTATATTTGCTGTACACATGGACAGTAAAAATGGACAAATCCATAAAATTCCTATTCTATGTGTTGTTGAAAATGAATTGGGTGTGTGTGGAATCGGTTTGAACTGATGACAGAAAGTTTTGATTCAAAACTAATGTGTCAAATACACACTGTGTTTTTTTTTTTTTTTTTGCAAGAAATTGAGGGAAAAAATGGCACATGTGGAAGACTACACAACATTAACGTTAACAACAAAGCTACAAGGCTGAATTAATTTTGGGGCGTTTGGTATGGGGTTTTAGACGCATGGAATGAGAATGTTTTAAGATACTTATGTTTGATATCAGTTTTAGGCTTTTTTTAAAACCTAAGAATGTTAAACTCATGGTAATCAAATTACCCAAAAGTAGGGTAAAATAAAAACCTCAAAAAGGATAGGTTTTATATTCCTTTTTATATGAATACCTCCTCCGTCTCTCCAATGAACACGAAGCTGCCCCTCTTTGTAGCACTAGTTCTCTGCTACTCTAAGTTTCCAAGGTTCTGTTGATGTCTGACAGCCGCATCTTCTCTCGATGTAGTCACAACAGCATAGGTACGAATCTTTTTTCTTTCTCTTTTCATTTCATTTAATTTTCTTTTTTGTTTTTCTCTCGAATCTATGATGTTTGAAACTTAAATTAAATTAATTTTATTGAAAGGGCATGATTGAAACCCTCAAGCTGTGATAATTTTTGACTTTGTTTTGTGGTGTTTCATGAAATTTGTTTAAAATGGGGGTTACTCCAATAGGTTGTTGTCTAAATTTTATAAAATTTGCTCATTCAAAAAAAATTTGGTCCTGTTATGATATCTGCTTTAGTTTATGAAATCTGCCTTAGTTTTATGATCGAATTAAATTTGTGATGATAGTTTTTTTATTTTATTTTATTTTTATAATTTTTTTTTCTTCTTTCAGCGAAACCATCATCTATTGGATTCTCTCTAATTCAACCATCAGCTTGAAATGGAGCTAAGTAACCTCAATGGAGCTCACTTTACATGATCCTAAATTCAACCCATTTACTTTTTGGATTAGTTAATTAGTTTTGATTAAGATGTGGTATTAGCCAAATTTTAGTATGAATTAATTAGTCTATGAATTTGGCCTCTACCAACTCATTGAAAAATAAAGCTTAATAATCCTAAAAGTTCCTGAAACTTGGTTTATTGAAAATATGCTTACTAAGGAAATGAAATGATATTGATTATAACTTAACTAAATCTGTTTTGTATGTTTTTAAAATTGGTGAAATGTTATGCCCTTTGGCTCATATTCTATACATATACTTGTTCTTGCTTAGGCTCTATTTTGTAACAATATATTACTAATAAGGAAAAAATGGCAATTCGAATTTAGCTCGGGAATTAATAGTGTGGGATGATTATTTGATTTTAATGGAATTCTTCTTAAAAATTTTTAGAATTTGTGGTATTTGAGGTGATCTGTGTAGATTGTTCTCCTTTTTCCCTCATATTGGATGGAAATGGTTTGTCTTCTTTTTAACACAACTTGCCACATTTATTTAATTTTTACCGAATGTCTAGCATGTATCAAGAGTACTCGAATGGATAGGAGAACGTTTGCCATTTTATGTCATCACCTTAAAACTATTGGAGGTCTAAAAGGAACTAAAAACATGGATGTGGAAGATATGGCAGTTATATTTTTATATATTATATCTCATGGCTTTAAAAATAGAATTAAAAAAGCGTTAATTTGTATGCTCAAGGGAA
This sequence comes from Artocarpus hirsutus, assembly GCA_946598075.1. Taxonomy (NCBI): domain Eukaryota; kingdom Viridiplantae; phylum Streptophyta; class Magnoliopsida; order Rosales; family Moraceae; genus Artocarpus; species Artocarpus hirsutus. The sequence continues at coordinate 8,690 of CAMOHE010026460.1, read as the reverse complement.
ACTGTTAGTAGACAGTTCAATGATGTCTTAGGTAGTTTATTACGTCTTCATAAGTTATTACTAAAAAAGCTAGAACCAATTCTTGATAATTCCATTCATGAAAGATGGAAATGGTTTAAGAATTGCTTTGGTGCACTAAATGGTACATTTATTTAGGTCAATGTTCCTATTAAAGATGGGCTAGATATTGAAGTAGAAAAAATGAAATTGTCACCAATGTATTAGGAGTAGTCTCACTTGATATGCAATTCACTCATGTCTTGCCTATATGGGAAGGTTTAGTTGTTAACTCTCAAGTGCTACAGAATGCTATATCTAGGCGAAATGGGTTAAAAATTCTACGAGGTAATTGTATAATTTATTAATTATAGATTTTGTATTGAAAAAATATAATTATTTTTTACTATTTTGTTGTTTAATTTGTAGGACATTACTACTTATATGATGTTAGATATACCAATGGTGAAGGCTTCTTAGTTATAGAGGATAACACTACCATTTAAATGAATGGACGGAACCTCCTAATACTTTTGTAGAATTTTTCAATATGAAACATTCTTCTGCTAAGAATATAATAGGGAGGGCATTTGAATTGTTGAAAGGGTCTACAATGTTGGATTATTTGCAAGTGTTGCCTTCTTCACAACTTGATTAGAAGAGAAATACTTGTAGACCCTCTAAAACATACGGAAGAGGAAAATAATGATATCAAATTGATGATCTAATTGATGATGAAATTGATGACTCAATTAATAAAGAAATTGATGACCAAATTGATGATGGAAATGATTATTATAGGCATATTGAAACTCACATGCTTAGACAACTTGGAGAGACAACTTAGCTAAAGAAATGTTTGTACAGTGGCAACGAAACCGACATTCCTAGATCATAACTGTATTGGCATAATTGTGTTTGTGATTGTTTTATTGTTTATTGTGGATCGAATTTCATGATTATATATTTATGTTCGAACATTTATATAGAGTTGTAATAATATTGGCGGTTTTTATTTTTATGAAAATTTGATCAGTTTTTATTATATTTTTAAAACATGAGTCTAATATGTTTATGTTTATATGTTTTACTATTTGTATAAAAACTTCATGTTTCATAATTCTTTTATGAACAGAATGGAAGTTATAAATCAGTCAACTTCAGTTGTTGTAAAGAAACATTAATGAACTTCTATTGAGGATTCAAAGTTAGTAGAATATTTGCTGGAGATATTCAATAGTAGAAAATGTAACACAGAAAATAGTATATTCAAGCATGGCTACTTGCAACAGTTAGAGAAAATAATGTATGAAAAGTTTACTTATTGTGAATTTAGAGCACAACTACACATTGACTTTCATATTAAGATATTAAAAAGACAAATATCATGCTATTTTTGAAATGTTGGGCAATTTTGTTAGTTGCTTTGGTTGGAATGACAATATAAAATGTGTAGATATTGATCGGAGTGTTTTTGACAATTGGGTAATAGTTAATTTTTTTGTATAATGTTTATCAATTGTCATTTTATTTGTTCAAACTAATTTTTTCTTCTGAACATTTGAATATTTAATATGTGTTATCTATTTGTTATAGAGTCATCTAATAGCAAAAGGCTTAAAAAAAAGAACCATTTTCTCATTATGATGAGCTTGGAACTATTTAAGGGAATGATCGTGCTATTGGAAAGGGTGCAATCTCAAACATAATTTCAAGCTCATTTAGTTTGTTTTAGAGCTTGTTGTCGTTGAGTGGCTCTATAACACATCAAATATTAAAAAGTTCAAAAAAAAGTTAGTTGGAACAAATAAAATGACAATTGATAAATATTATACAAGGAAAGTAACCTTTACTCAATCGTAATAAATACTCTGATTAACATCTATACATTTTATATTGTCATTCTAACCAAAGTCACTAGCAGAATTGCCCAACATTTCAGAAATGGCATGGTATTGTGTTTTCAATATTTTAAGTGTTTTCAATATCTTAATATGAGAGTCAATACATGGTTGTGTTTTAAGTCTACAATGAAGAAGCTTTTTATACATAGTTTTTTCTAACTGTTACAAGTAGCCAGACTTGAATGTACCATTTTCTGCTTTTTATTTTCCACTATTAGATATCTCTAACAAATATTCTACCAACTTTGAATCTTCAATGGAAGTCTATTGTTTTTTTTTTTTTTTTTTGCAGCAATTGAGATTGACTGATCTGTAGCTTTTATTTTGTTTATAAAAGAATTATGAAACATGAAGTTTTTGTGTAAATGGTAAAACATATAGACATAAACATATTAGCTTCAAGTTCTAAGAATATAATAAAAACTAATCAAATTTTTATAAAAATAAAAGCTGTTAATATTATTACAACTCTATATAGATGTTCAAACATAAACATATAACGATAAAATTTGATCTATAATGAATAATTAAATAGTCACAAATTAAATTACAAATACAATTATGTGAGTACAGTTACGATTTATAAATGTCGATTTCATTGCCATTGTGCAACATTTCTCTAGCGAAGTTATCTTTTTAAGTTGTCCAATCATGTGATATTTTAATATACCTATAATAATAATTTCTGTCATCAATTTGGTCATTAGTTTCTTTATCAATTGGATCATCAATATTATTATCACTTGGATCATTAATTTGATCACCATGATTATTATCATTATTTTTCTTTGGCATATTTTCTAAAGAGTTTACAAGCATTTACTTAAGTTGTGAAGAAGGCAACACGCTCGAATAATCTAACATTGTATTCTAACAGGATAATATGATCGACTTCTAAAAATTGTCCATCAGTCTTTTCAACAATCCAAATGCCCTCTTTTTTATATTCTTAGTAGAAGAATGTTTCATATTTAAAAATTTTGCAGGAGTATTAAGGGGTTTCGTCCATTCATTTAAATGGTAGCGATGTCCTCTATAAGACGCTAAGAAGCCTTCACTGTTGGGATATTCAGAATCACATAAGTAGTAATGTCTTATAAATTAAACAACAAAATGATGAAAAGTAATGTTATTTTGTTTTACTACAAAACTCTATAATTAATAAATTATACAATTATCTTGTGGAACTTTTAATCCATTCTGCCTAGATATAACATTTCGTAGCACTTTAGAGTCTAAAAAGACTCTAATCAATATCTACAAACTTTATATTGTCATTCCAACCAAAGCCACTAGCAGAATTGCTCAATATTTTAGAAATAGCATGGTATTGTCTTTTCAATATCTTAGTATGAGAGTCAATGCGTGGTTGTGCTCTAAGTCTACAATGAAGAAGCTTTTTATACATCGTTTTCTCTAACTGTTGCAAGTAGTCAGGCTTAAATGTACCACTGTCTACTTTCTATTTTCAACTATTGGATATCTACAACAAACATTCTATCAATTTTGGATCCTCAATGGAAGTCTTTTTTGCATCTACTGAGGTTGATTGATCTGTAGTTTCTATTCTGTTCATAAAAAAATTATGAAACATAAAATTTTTATGTAAATATTAAACATATAGATATAGATATATTAGCCTCAAGTTCTAAGAATATAATAAAAAATGATCAAATTTTCGTAAACTAGAATCTGTCAATGTTATTACAACTCTATATAGATGTCCAAATATAAACATATAACGATAAAATTCGATTTACAATTACGATCTATAAATGTCATCAATTTCATCATCAATTTCATCATCATGAGCATTATCATTATTTTCCTCTGGTGTATGTTCTAAAAGGTCTAAATATTTCTTTTCTAATCAAGTTGTGAAGAAGACAACATGCAAAAATAATTTGACATTTTACTTTAACATGGGATGTTCAACATCACATAAGTAGTAATGTTTAGAAATTAAACAACAAGATGGTAAAAAGTAATTATATATTTTTAATACAAAACTCTATAATTAATAAATTACACAATTATCTCGTAAAACTTTTAATCCATTTTGCCTAGATATAGCATTCCGGATCAACATTTACGCACTTCATATTGTCATTTCAACCAAAGCTACTAATAGAATTGCCCAATATTTCAAAAGTAGCAAGGTATTGTTTTTTCAATATCTTAATATGAGAGTCAATGTGTGGTTGTGCTCTAAATCCACAATGAGGAAGCTTTTCATATATCATTTTCTCCAACTGTTGCAAGTAGCCAGGCTTGTATGTGCCATAATTTACTTTCCATTTTCCACTATTGGATATCTTTAACAAACATTCTACCAACTTTGAATCCTCAATGGAAGTTCATGGATGTTTTTTTGTAGCAACCGACGTTGACTGACCTGTAGCTTCCATTTTGTTCATAAAAGAATTATGAAACATGAAGTTTTTATACAAATGGTAAAATATATAGACGTAAACATATTGGCCCCAAGTTCTATAAATATAATAAAAACTAATCAAATTTTCATAAAAATAGAAGCCAATGTTATTTCAACTCTATATAGATGTTCAAATATAAACATATAATGATAAAATCTGATTCATAATGAACAATAAAACAGTTACAAACACAATCACAAACACAATTAAGCTATTACAATTACGATCTATGAATGTGAGTTTCGTTGCCATTGTGTAAACATTTCTCTAGCCAAGTTGTCTCTTTAAGTTGTCCAAGCATGTGATATTTCAATATACCTATAATAATCATTTTTGTGATCAATTTGGTTATCAGCTTCTTCATCAATTGGGCCATCAACTTCATCATCAATTGGGTCATCAATTTGATCACTAAGATCATTATCATTATTTTCCTCTTTGGCGTATGTTTAAAAGGGTCTACATGCATTTCTCTTCTAATCAAGTTATGAAGAAGGCAACATACGAAAATAATCCGACATTGTAATATGATCAACTTCTAAGAATTGCCCATCGTTCTTTCAATAATCCAAAAGCCCTTTCTATTATATTCTTTGCAGAAGAATGTTTCTTATTGAAAAATTCTGCAGGAATAACAGGAGGTTCCGTCCATTCATTTAAATGATAACGTTGTCCTCTATAAGGTGCTAAGAAGCCTTCAATGTTGCGATATCTAATATTATATAAGTAGTAATGTCCTACAAATTAAACAACAAAATTGTGAAAAGTAATTATATTATTTTAATACAAAAACTCTATAATTAATAAATCATGCAATTGCTTTGTTGAACTTTTAAATCATTCCACCTAGATATAGCATTTCGTAGCATTCTAGAGTCCGCAGTTGAACTTTCCCACCCAAGTAAGACATAAATGAATTGCATATCAGATGAGACTACTCTTAATACATTGGCGACAATTTCATTTTTTCTACTTCGGTGTCTAGGCCTATTAAGAACATTGACCTTAATATATACATCATCTAGTGCACCTAAGTAATTCTTAAACCATGTCCATCTTTCATCAGTGGAATTATCAGGAATTAGTTCTGGCTTTTTTAGTAATAATTCATGAAGACGTAACAAAACAGCTAAGACAACATTGAACTGTCTACTAATAGTTTCTCATGAATGTGCAAATTGATGTCTCATAATTCTATTTTTAACATTGTAAGATATAATATGTAAAATATAGCTACCATTTCTTCTACATTCATGTCTTTGGTTCCTTTTAGATCTCTGATAGTTTTAAGATGATGACTAAAATGGCAAACGTTCTCTTATCCATTCGAGTATTCTCGATACATGCTAGGTCACTAGCATGTAGAGCTGAACAGAAACCGCCCTGCCTGAAAAAAGCGATTTCATGTTAGTAACCTGCCCAAACATATATAGGTAGGCGGGTTCGGTTTTGAGATTTAGGCGGTGAGTTCAACCTGAACCTGGTTGCCTATGTTTTTTTTTTCTTTTGCTTTTAAAAAAAAGTGATTCTACAAGCAAGGGATAATGCTCTCATATCAAATTAAAATTTAGGTTAGCTATTTCTTTCATACTTTCTTTATGCATAGTAATATGAAATGTATATTTGATTATCAAAAGAAAAAAAAACAACCTTGTAATCTAATCTGCCAATATTTGGTTGGACTTACAAGAAAACATACTAGAATAACTAAGTTTGGCTTTGTGCTTTTTCTGAAAACATATCCAAAGTACATGAAATTTTAATTTTTATTCAAATTTTTTTTTTTCAAAAAGCCCAAAAAATTATATTGGGCTATAGTATAGGCCCAAACCGCTTCAACCCGTCCGCACTTGCACCCATCCAAATCGAAACCACCTGCCATTCTATGGGCGGTCTGCGGGTTGGTTAATTACAAACCTGCCATCCAAAAAAAGACTAGCACCTGCTCAAAAATTGTCAAACTGCTCGCTGTTCACCCCTATTATAGCATGTATCATTTGGTAAAAATTAAGATGACGTATATGATGCCTATGATATGAAAGTTCACCCAATCTATTTGTACTTATACGCCTCCTAGTAAGGATGATAAATATCATAAAGATGAACAATATTGTCATCTTATGTAATAACTCTATATATGGAGGTAATATTGTCATAATTCTTTTCTTTTCAACCAATGAAAGACGAGCCATATCTACATATACAAATAAACAAAAGAAAAAAAATGATATACAAGTAGCAAGTTGTGTTAAAAGGAGGACAAACCATTTCCATCCAATATGAGCTTGAGTAAAAAGGAGGAAATCTACACAAATCACCCACAATACCACAAATTCCAAAAATTTTTAAGAAGAATTCTATTAAAACCAAATAACCATCTCACATTATTAGTTCGTGAGCTAAATTTGAATTGCCATTTTTCCTTATCACTAATATATTGATTCCAAAATAGAGCCTAAGCAAGCACAAGGATATGTATAGAATATGAGCCAAAAGGCATGACATTTCATTAATTTTAAAAACGTAGAAAATAGATTTAGTTAAGTCATAATCAATATGATTTCATTTCCTTAATAAGCATATTTCCAATAATTGAAGTTCCACGTTTTTAATCATGAACTTTTGAGATTATTAAGCTTTATTTTTTGATGAGTTGGTAGAGGCCAAATTCATAGACTAATTAATTAAAACCCAACTTTGACTAATATCACATCTTGATCAAAACTAATTAACTAATCCAAAAAGTAAAGGGGTTAAATTTGGGATCATGTAATGTGGGGGCTCCATTGAGGTTACTTGGCTCTATTTTAAGCTAATGGTCGAATTAAAGAGAATCCAATAGATGATGGTTTCGGTGAAAGGAGGAAAAAATTGTAGAAATAAAATAAAATAAGAAAACTATCATCATAGATTTAATTTGACCATAAAACGAAAGTAGATTTCATAAGCTAAGATAGATACCATCACAAGACTAAAATTTCTTTCAATGAGCAGATTTCATAATACTAAGGCAAAAACCTATTGGAGAAACCCTAATTTCAAACAAATTTCATAAAACACCACAAAACAAAGTCAAAAATTATCACATATCTAGGGTTTCAATTAAATCCTTTCAACAAAATTAAGTTAATTTAGGTTTCAAACATCACAGATGGGAGGAAGAAATCAAAAAGAAAAAGATAAGATAAAATGAAAGAAAAAACAAAAAAGAAAATCAAATGAAAAGAAAGAGAGGAGAAAATATTCGTACCTGTGCCGATGCGGCAACGTTGAGAGGAGGTGCAGATGCCGAACGTCAACGGTGATGACGTCAACGAACCTTGAGAGCTTGGAGTAGCAAAAAACTAGTGCTACAGAGAGGGGCGATTTTGTGTTCATGAGAGAGATGGAAGAGGTATTCAGATGAAAAAGAATATGAAACCCATGTTTTTTGAGGTTTTCACTCTACCCTACTTTTGAGTCATTTGATTACCATGGGTTTAATATTCTTAGGTTTTAAAAAAGCCCAAAACTGATCGGTATCTTAAAACATTCCCATTCTCATTTGTCTAAAACCCCATAACAAACGGCCCATTATAGCTATACATACTGGTATTACAGTACAAAGCTTACTAATTTTAAAGGGTCCTGACCTCTAAATTTTGGTTTAGTTTGATACATCTGTGACTATAATGTTTTAATTTATTCTTGTTAGTATTCAGTTCGTTAGAAGTTTGAGCATTAATAGCATCTAGCCTGATTGCCCATGCTCTTGTAGCTAAGAATCATATAGTTGTCAAAATATAAAAGAGCTGAGTCTTTGTTGGGTTCAGCTATGATTAATATTTGAATAATACCAATTGTGTCTGTCATGCTGGAATTAATGTGAAATTTCCGCTTGGATGATGTGTTTTGCCGATGGACTATTTTCTTCTGATTTGCCTTTGTGACTTTAAGGCCGTTTGAAAACATAGCTCAAACCAAAAGTTTGAATTAAAATTGGTTTGAAATTTAAATTTTATGAGAGAAAATACTTGTAGCAAAGTTCATTTAAACCTCCATTTGTGATTTGAACTATGTTGCCAAAAGTTTGTTGTTTTCTTTGCCTAACATGCTATGTGGTTTCAGTGTGGTAATTTAATAAAATTTCTGCAAGAACTATGCATATTAATTTGCGGCCTCCCCTTTAGGCAACTGAAAACTAAATTCTAATGTTGTGACGACCCTCACTTACGTGGCCGTCACTTGACTTAACTTGATCTTAAACTTAAACATACTTATTAATAAAGTACAAAATTTCAGGATAATTTTTTTTTTTCTTAAATGGATTCTTGTTATTGAATCCTTGGCATTAAACCTTAGAAGGAATAATAAC
>CAMOHE010026458.1:0-16222 GCA_946598075.1 Artocarpus hirsutus | reverse complement strand
GTATGTTTATGAAAAGTATGAGTTTTATGAAAAGTTTGAAATCCATTTTTATGATGGTTTTATGATGATTTCTCATGATGATTTTTCATGAAGTTTAAGGCATGAAAGTTTATGCATGTTTTCATGATAATGTTTTTCAAAGTATGAAAGTATAAGTATGTATATGTATCACCTAATTAAGTGTTGCACACCCTATGTTTATGTTCATGTTTATGATGTCCCAAAGGTTGGACATGTCATGTTTGGTTTGGATTAGCTACCACTCTCCTCTCATGACGGCGCGCCTATGATGATGATGTTATGGTGCAACACTTGGGCCCCTTAAGATAAAATGGATAAGTTTTAATATGGATGATGTAATGAAAGATATGTTCTTATGAAAATGTGCCTAGTGCACTATTATGATTATGATGATGATGATGATGTTCATGAAATGTTTTTAATTGTGAGAATTGTAATGTATTTACTAAGCATTGGCTTATTTAAGTTTTTCATCATGTTGCAGATAAGGGTAAGAAAATTATGGAGTAGGCGGAGGACACTGACAGTCGTGTGAGCTAAGGAAGATGGGTTGCAAATGGAAGAACGCCAAGGAAAGAAGTTTTGAAGGAATAATCTATGATTTTGGATTTTGAGTATGTTTATAATTTAAGAATAAATTTTTTGAATGTGTTTTTATTATTTTATAAATTTTCTTCCGCGTTTGAAGCTTTTAAACTTGTTATCAAAATTTTTTTTTAAAAGTTTGGCCTGCCGATCATACTGGTCGGACTGCCGAAGATTTCCAATTGGCCTGCCGGTTGTCAAGCATCGGCCTGCCGACCTTGTGGATTTTGAAAACCCCATTCTGCAAGGCCTCGGACGGCCTGTCGATGAGTGACCTTCGGCCTGCCGGTTGAGTTCGGCCTGCCGGCCAAGATGTGTTCAAACAATTTTATCTTTTGTTTACAAATGCCAATTTAATTTAAATGATATTAGCAAACTATTTACAAAATGTTTATGGAAAAGCGAATTATTTAATTAAGTAAATTATAATTTCTTATAAATTGTATATTTGTATAAAAAAAATATATGTAAAGATCCTAGGAATGCTTTTCCAAACTATGATTTCAAATGCACATTATTAATTACAATAGTTTGCTTCAGTTAATGTTTTAACGAATGAATGTAACGACATCTGTGACGTCCGGAAGGGGGGCGTTACATCTATGACTTCCTAGATGTCATGTGCTCCAAGTAGTGCCCTCATCTTGATACTCCAATTGTCAAAGTTGCTCTTCTTGAGTGGTGGAACTTGGAAAGAAGCCATACTGCTGGTAGTTGCAGCTCTTAAAAGAGTGAGAATTTGAGAATTTCGATTACACGGATAGATCCGAAATGCCAAAAAACCTTAGAGAGAACTTGGTCAAAAATGACAATTTTTGGTTAACGCATAGTCAATAGTTAATACAGTGAACGATCAATGATCAATTCTAATCAATGTTCAACACTGATCACCATTAGGCTTAAACTTCCAACGGCTTGTTCGGGCATGTTCGGAACTGATTTAGCAAATTTTTGTGTATGCACGCTCATTGTGTTGTGCTCTTTGATTTGATATGCTATAGAGTGATATGTTTAGAACAAATTTTCTATAGACTCAATCTCAAGAAATCTTTTCTGATGTGAAAGATCAGTTAAAAAGTTGCATTCTCAGTCTATACTTAGATTTTTAAGAGTCCTCACAACTTTGGCTCTGTATCACTTTGTTGGAAATTTGTTCAAACTTAAACATTAAACTCTTTATTTCAGGATTGAACACTCTTACATTTACAACTCTTCACAAACTCAAAAACTCTCTCACGAACATTTGGCTCTTCTCTTCCTTACTTTTAAAAGTTCTTACTTCTTCTTGATATAAAATGAGAGAAATCACCCCTATTTATACTAGTGACACCTTCTTAATCAATAGTTACTTCTTAGGGCATATACGTCTAACATATATCCCATGGGATGCTCAGTTATTGGGTCCAAGGAACATTGTATATTATTTGGCACCACCATTGATGCATGATCTATTCCATGGGGTGCTTATTTGGGGCACAATGGATACAAGATGCTCATCTAGAGCACAACGAATATTTTTATAGCTTTTTTTTTTCTTTTCTTTCACTCACTAACAACCTAGGATATTAATTGAGTGACGAGTATAGATTTTGAGTTTATCGATTGGCTTTGACAAACTATGAACTTGATGAATTATATTATTAGTATAGATTTTATTATTATTTCTGATTTTCAGAAAATCACCGTTTATCTTTTTCGATTTACGAAGTACATTGTCCATCGCAAGTTGTATTCCAATTTTCTAAAGGTCGGAACTCACCTCTTGGACATGGTAGAGGCCCAAATCGAGTTGATAAAATTCCAAGCATAAGTGCAAACACATCAATCAAGACACCACTCCACCTGTTTTCTTGAACTTTGGTCATGAACCATTCATTTCTATATCAATTAACCTATATGCATTTCTTGACGGTGGAAATCCGCCAACCACGTGATAATGATTGTTAGCTAAACGAACGAGAATTGCAGGGATTTAAAGCGCAATAAATGTAAAAAATAAAGATATACACTGGAAATTTATAATGATTCGTAGTGAAAGAATCAAAATTTATTTGAGTGGGGACATAATCATTATCCTAATGTAGAAGATATCGATTTTTGGATGATAGATTTGGGAGAGGCGAATTACATTTCTAAAATCTAAGTTTATAGAGATAGGAAGAACAAGCTTATATCTTGATCGTATTTTCGCACATATATAAATTGCTTAGGAAATGGTCAACCTAAAATTCCCCAAAGGTTTACAACCCATTAGAATTGGAATTACTTTATTAAAGGAAATGTCTCCTCCAACTTCTACTGAAGTTGAAAGGATGAAGAAGATTCCATACGTGCCAACCATTTGGAAGTTTTATGTAAGCTTTACATAATGAGATCAGACACACATTCATATCTTATGTCTTTTTGTTTAACAATTGATGAGATCTATAATGAACAACAAAAGCTCTCGTATTTTGGCGACATGACACTATGAACATTGGAAACGTCACTTCATATATATGAAATCTATAATCTTGCTCTATGAAGAATAACAATATCCCAATGCAATGCTAATATTAGAATTTGGGTGTAAGTTCTGACACATTCCGATTGGATATCAAACTAATATTCGAAATTATTATTTATGATTTGTTCATAAATATACCACCTATTAGAGTATTAATAGAAGTCATGAATAATGATGTAAAACGTGACAGATATGCGAATGATGAGTTGCCGAGTGTCGATGTATTTTGTGTGCACAGCAGACCCAACAATTTAGCAACCAATAATGGTGATCAACACGGTTCTATCAGTGCTGTCCTATGACTATCCACCAGAGAAGCCTGGTTATGTGTATCTTTCTATGCTCTTTTGGAGGCTTCTAAATTTGCTAAGCATTGGATTCCATATACGGCAAAGAGTTTCATGTGGAGCCAAGGCCACCTGCTGCTTATTTCAGGTCCAATATGTCTTTTTGGCCGCCCGCTGTAAGAGATGCTAACCATGCCAGTAATATGTTTGCGACAATCAAGGTAAGTAATTGCAACTTTTTATTTGAAAATTATTGTCAAATATCACCGCATGTGTAGCCGTACATGATATAGTTTTTTAAATTATGTTTGCCATCAAGACAGTGGGGAAGGAATATCATTGCTTTAGGGGAATCCTACAAGGATGTTTCATTTTCTTCTTTGATTTTGTTTCCAAGGTTCATGGCATCAAAGTAAATTTTAACATCAAGGGTCCATGACAAATAATTCTTGCACGAAATGTCGAATACAAATACTCCAGCTTTGAGATGTTTGACATTATGAAAAACTATAATATGAAAACATAAAATCAATAAGTATGACAATGAGAATTCTTAATCAGTTAGCAAAATATTAAATATTTACAATACGTTACGGTACAATGAGATCAACGAACAATTAATAATTACAAAAAAAAAAGCATCTAGATATATTATATGGCATGGTAAGCATAATAAGATATGTGAAAACAAATATATTATATGGTTTACCAACTATGATGATATGCTAATAATAATATATATTACAATCGTCAATATAATGAAGGAAATAAGCAAAACAGAATATATGAAACAACAGACACCAAGATTCTTTATTGATATACTTTTGCTTTGTTTTAGTGTTGCCGTGTCTTGTGTCTGTTCCTAGGTGTTTTGGATTAGCTTTTCTTGTTGTTGCCCCTGTAAAAAAAAACGTGTGCGAAAATAAAAACTACAAAGAGAGAACGGTTAGAGTTCGTGCTGATAACATATTCTAAATTAGAGGGATATATATAGAGATTATTATATAAGCAAAAGTACAATAAACAGTAAGACAAAATAAACCAATTAGAGAGAAATTTATTTTATCAATATATCTCACTTCTTTTACTTTCTTTCTCTCTACCTTACTCTATTCAATATTTTCTTTCTTTCACAGTTCTCTTGGTAATAATTTGCTACAAGGAGAAGCCTATTTATAGGCATGAAATGGAATGCATCCGTGTAATACATCCAACCAATTAAGTTGATAATGAGTAATGAAACACGAAGTTTCATATAAATTCAAAGTTGAACATCCACTTTGAAAGTTGGGCATCCATAATCTCAACATTTTACATGTAGTACTAGTTTTTCTTTTAATACATTCGTAATAATAGTTTTTGATTATTTTCTTTTTGTAACATGACCATATCAACATTTTTAAAAAAAATAAATAAACACTGCCACATAAATTTCTGAAATACAAATGAAAAGAAGCAGATTCTAGTTAGACATCATGATGAAAACTCAACACAAACATGCATAAACATTTGAAAAGAAAAGGTAGCAATTATTGATGTGACAACCGCATATCATCGATTATTATTGATATTATAATTGTTGTTATGGTGGTGGTGGTGGTGGTGGTGGTTGTTGTAGCAAGGAAAAAGGAAACATGAATATACTTAATTAACAATAGAAGAAAGAGACAAGAGTGGAAATTTTAGCTTTCTAATTGAGAAAAGCTAGTTTAATTTGAAATAATGTTTGCGGGGTAGAGGCTGTTTTGTCGTTGTCCCTTTTCAATTTGTTCAATTGGCTCCACCAAAGTGCGTCTTCTCTACCTAAGGGGGGGAAAAACAGAGAGAGAAGGGGGGAAGGAAAGATAACATTGGAGGACATCAATCTGCTCCAGGCAGGGCCATGACTCTTTTGGTCTGCAGATACTTCTTAATAGAAGTATGCTATTATATTATGACTAGTTATGGTAAGAAATGCGTCTTTAGCTTATTAGTAAGTGTTGTTATATATTATTGAATTAATTTTTTAACGGTTTATTATATGATGGAAGCATATTGCAAATTTTCAATATATACACTACAGATCGGATTGTTAAAATATTTTTTCAACTGTTAAAAAAGAAATACTTATCAATAGGACAAATAATAGGGCAAATATAAGTGTCATAGGTTCTCTATTTAATAGGGTATTTCTATCGTAATAAGCCATTATAATGATTAGGAAAATCATTTAATCCTTGGTGAAGATGACCTATAATTTATCGATATGAACATCTGACACTCAAGTAAAGCATTAATTATACTTACGACATGTGCTTATATATTATAGCCTGCAAGACATATGCGAATTATTAATATAAATAAATGCGCAAAATCTTTATTCAAGATAATGTCATAAAAAGATGCAAATATGATTTCTAGTGACCAATCCAAACATTATTTCTGAAATTATAGTAGTTTTTAGAACTTGTTGGGCAAAAGCAAAATTTACCAAACACTCCTAAATTATTCATTTTTTAAAAACTAAAATTAAGCAGCCAAACGAACCCTAAATTACAAAAGAAAATTACAATAATGATTTATAGGTAGCACACATTTTGCCTTCTCCCAAAGGAAATGAATGATTGTAAATCATGGGGAATAGGGGATTGGTATAAGACGAAGAGGAACTTTCTTTTGAATTGTGAGTCCAAATATTTCACTCATGTCCACTTTCTCCGGCACTGCTTCACCACCATCACTTGTGGGCAACTTCCAGTCAAACCAATACAGAAGATTGGCTATCACATTCTCAATACTAGTACTAGCAAATGCCATTCCTGGGCATTGCCTTCTCCCAAAACCGAATGGAATGAATTGGAAATACTCTTGACTTTTGAAATCAACTGGGTTGTTCTCGAACCTCTCCGGGATAAACTCTTCTGGCTCCTCCCAAAAGTCTGGGTGCCTATGGATTGCCCAGCCATTGACAAGCACTTTTGTCCCTGCAGGAATATGATAGCCTTTAATTTCGACGCTTCTCGAAGTTTCTCGAGGAAGTAAAAATGCACCCGGTGGATGAAGCCTTAGGCTCTCTTTAATAACACATTTTAAGTAATTCATACGATTAATTTCATCCATCTCCACCTTCGCTTTTTCTCCCACCACTTTTCTCACTTCTTCTTGAGCTTTTCTCATAACTTTTGGATTATTCATAAGCTCCGACATTAACCACTCCATTAAGGTTGCACTAGTGTCAATGCCTGCCACTAACATATCCTGCGAGCAGTGCAATATAAAAAGGTCAATATAGACAAACACACAGGATGCCATCTATATATACATATTAAAGGATACTATGGCATTGGGTTAAATTGATAAATATACCCCCTGGCATTATGTTTTTCTCAATTTTTATTTTGCTTTTAAAAAAACTTTAAAAGTATTTTTGAATTTGGATTACTTGTTACAATTTCATTTATCTTATACTTTGTGGAAGAAAAAATATACCCTTATGTTGATTCTAAAAAATAATTTGAAAATTAAAAAAATTAAAAATTTAAGCCAGGTATCTACATAAAGGGAATATTTTTATTTATGGCTGCAAACTTAGTGGATATTTTTCGTATTCTATATTATATTTTTCATGTCTAAGTCTACTGAGATATTTTGTATCCCATCGGGATAATTTTTATCACCTTCCGAGATATGTTTTCTCATCTCTTTCTATCTCTCCTCTTTCTATCTCTCCTCTTTCTTTCTCTCCCTTTCGTTGTCGTCGTTGGCTTGTCTCTAGTTTACAGAGACATCGTCGAACATCACCGGCAATAGCGATGTCACCCCGGCCAGTGGGTACCATCAAAAACCAAAAAAAAGAGGAAAAAAAAAAAGAAAGAAAGAAAAAACAAAACACAATAACAACACCACCACCTCTGGATTTAGCCATGGGAAAACTTAGGCTATGTTGATCTCCATTGGATCTGGCCGTTGATCTACGTTGATGCTGATGATCTCCAGCAGAAGTCGAAGGTCGAAGGTTACGCGTCTAAGGTCAAAGATCAAAGGTCGCAATCTCCAGCGTCAAAGGTCACACGAAACCTAGCGACGGACTTCGGCGGTCGACCATGATTTCTCTCTTTGGTTCATGAGATCTAGTTCTACTGAGATTTGGTTTGCTGCGGTGTTTGAGCTATGGCAAGTCAGATCTGGTTGTGCTCTTCCGACGCATGACTCTAAAAGATCGACGAGGGTCTGCTCCTCACGATGACATGCTCCACGCGACTTCTACGACGGTGACATTGAAGATATTTGTGGGTGACTCCGGGAGGCTACGACAATGGGCGATGATTTGTTCGGCGCAAAGGCGAGGGGGCATGACCTACTCCGCGACTTGAACAACGTTGAGAGAGAGAGAATAAATGAGGATTTTTTTTTTCTTTTTGGAGGAAATCAAAACTTGTGGTAGATGAAATTTTGTGGCAATTTTTTTTTTTTAGTTTTACCATTTGCGGCATAAATAATTAGATTGGTGACATATATTGTGTAATTTTCCCAAACGTAAATTAGAAAAACACTTTATGTTTTTAAATAATTAAAACATTTTCAAAAATTTTCAAGTAAACATTTTTCATATATAAATACTTTTTTCTACGTAAGGATATCTTGTCCTTTCAACATAAAATTAAGGATATCTTGTCCTTTCAACATAAAATTAAGGCAAGTTTTTCAAATAAGAAATACTTTTATAGTTTCCAAAAAAAAAGGCATATATTGTTAAAAAAAAAAAAAAACTTAGAAGGCATCCTTATGCAATTAGTATCCGGGGAGAGAGAGAGAGAGCGAGAGAGAGAGAGAGAGAAAGACCTGTAGTATAGCTTTGACGTGGATATTAGTGAACTCAAAGTCAACCATGCTGTGGTCCTTTTGAAGTTGGAGGAGAATATCTACAAAGTCTTTCGGACAAGTACTAGATCCATGACCATGTTGATCACTTGTAGTTGTGGAAAATACTGCCTTGTGTTCTTCAATCACCTGACTATAAAAAGCGTCCAAAGCTCTAGAAGTGGATTTCATGCTAGCTACAAAGCCTCTGAGAACATCAACCCATCTCAAAGAAGGGAAGTAATCAGCCATACTGAAGCCTAGAAACTGCATCGCCATCCTTCTTGATAGCTCGTCTAGCCTGCTCCCACCACCTTCTTTGGTATCATAATTTTCTCCGAGAACACATCGTATGACTATGCTGTTTTGTGTTGAGATCAGAATCTCACTTAGGTTTACGGACTTAAGGGAAGCTTTCCTTAACTTGTCCACCGTTTTTGTGACCACCTCTTCCCTCACTGACTGAAAGGATTGGACTCTTTTGAGGCTTAAGAGTTGAAGTGCACAAATCCTCCGAGCTTCTTTCCAATACTCGCTGTAAGGTGAAAAGGCCATGTCTTTCCCTTTGTAAAACAAGATCTCAGTCGCGGTCGTTTGTGGCCTGCTTGAGAAAATGACGTCGTGCTTCTTGGTTATTTCTTTCACCAAATCCGGCGAAGAAACCACAAGAGTTGGAGTTTGCCCCAAGCGCAGGAGCAGAAGTGAGCCATACTTTTCGGAGAGTGCTCGGAGAGAGCGGTGGGGAAATTTTCCTAGCTGGTGAAGGTTTCCGATTATAGGTAACCTTGGCGGGGATGGGGGCAAGTTTAGCCCTTTTCCACCTGATGATGCTGATCTTTTATTACTATAATTTGTAAGGATAATCAGAAGAAGGGAAATCAGGAGAGAAACCAAGAGATAAAAGGGATAATTGGCATCTTGGAACGAATTGGAAATTAGTGGGAAATTAGTGGCCATTTCTGTTTTCTTTCCCCGTTTATGGGACAGCTGTGAGAAATCCAGTCTGAGTCCATTCTAATTATATAATTGAGCTAGCTAAGAAATGGGTTTTTTTTTTTTTTTTTGGTTTTTGGTGGGGGCGGTGGAATGTGGGGAAAATTTTGGATATATCATACTATATAAGCAACTTGCACCTGCTTGATCCCTTTTTTTATTTTTATTTACCTTTATAAATTAAGCGAAATGAAAAGTATAATGTATATATCCCATCCATACGTTTAATGTGCACCTATTATTTATTATATTTATAGATGCGTGCATGTTTTACATACGACAATTGTACGCCAAAACATAGTTTAATTTCTAGGGAAAAAAACTTTATCAATTTCTAGGGAAAAAACTTTGTCTGACAAACACTTGTATATATCCAGCCAAATTTTTGCTGCTTTTTACAAGATAGATTGTTGTTTTCGATTTTATGAATAATGTAATTTAGTAGTATAACTTTTAAGACCTTTAAGCTGGACTAATGATACAAAAAAATTATAAATCACACAGATATTTCCATTGCGATCACATCGTTCACTCTTCAATAGATATAAGGATTTGCCCTTAAATTCTAAAATAGCTTTCAGTTCATATGTTTAGATAACAATCTTTTATAGGTTTTTCTGAATGAGCCTTTTTGGAGCGACAAAAATGTGGACCAACATATAAGTGAGAGATAAATAAAATAAGAATTTTTAATCAATAAAGAGAGATAATAGAAACTATCCGTTTGGTAGTGTTTTTATTTTAGTTTTTCTTTTTACAAAAATCTAAAAATAAAGATGTTTTAAAGAATATATTGAGACTGTTTTTGAAATTGTGTTTGGTTGTATATAATGGTATGTTTTAAAACACAAATAATTTTTTAATAAAAATTTATTAATGCAAAAAAACTCCAAATTCAATTTTTAAAACTAATTATTGATATATTATCTATATTTTTTTCTTTATTATTACAACCAAAGGAAGAGCCCTCTTTCTCTGCTCCAATGAGAACAGATGCCGGTGATGGCTCTCTCAAGTAATTTGCAGCCACAATGGCTAAGGAACTCTCGCAAAGATTGGCAACCCATGCAGAAGTGATCGACATCCCATGTAGGCATGGAGATCAAAGACGACGGCCCTTTGGCGAGACAACTTGCTAGGCTAATCTTCAACGATGTGGGTGCGCGACGGCATGAGCGGGCTTCGACGGGGTGGCCACTCGATGGCTAGAGTGGGCTTTGACAGCTTAGGCACTCGATAGCTAGAGTAGGCTTCAACGATGTGCATGCTCGATGAGGATTGCTGGAGAGATGATGGGGTGGGAGGAGGACAGCGATTTGGGTCATAGCAAGGAGGTGTCTAGCGTCGCCAGCCAGGGGGAGAGGTTCTGGTCAGATCGAGGGAGTGGGAGAGGAGTAGTTTTGAAAATTTTGAAAACATGTATTTTTTGTTCTCAAAAGCTGAAGAAAAGTAAGGAAATTTTTTAAAAAATTTTCATTTTTATTTTCCATAAAAATTTAAACAAACATGTTTTCAAAACATTTTTATTTTTTGTGTTTTTGGAAACAGAAAAAACATTTAAAAAAAAAAAACCAAACAGCACCTATATATAACTACTGGTCGTGATAGCCTCCCTATGCGAAGAGGAGATGTTGAAACACAAATGCCTGTTTGTTTTATAGGTTTAAATCATGTTTGAATCATTTTATCATAATATTTTCTTGCTTAAAAATTTAAATTTCTATTCAAATGTATAAACAAAATAGGGATAAAAAGTTTAGTTCATTTACAAGCCAAAGATTTAAAAGAGGTAAGGCAGTAGCCATAGACTCTAATTTAAGGCCATTAAAATTGATTTTAATAGAAATGAACTTTAGAGTTGCACAAATGCTAAAAATGCACATGACTAACCAAACAAGAAGCCTTTTTCAGAAAGTAAAAAAAAAGAGATATAAAACAAAGAAAGAAGCATGCATATGATCCTGTAAAAGAACAATAAAGGCCAAAAAAAATGAGGTCAGAGAACGTGTCAAAGCTTCATTTTATTTTGGTTTTTGCTTTTTTTCCTAAAGAATTTTATACATCGAGCATACCGCAATCACAAATTATAGAAATTAGAAATTTTTAAAGGGTAGATCCTAATCACAATTTTTCTCAGGTACCTAAAAATGCAATGAACTGCTAGAGGAGGATGACAAGGAGCTGCCGTCAATACCGGAGCCTTTTCAGCAGAGAGGAGATCCCATCGTCATCAGAGGAAGAAAACTAAGTAACGGGAAGTAGTGAGCTAGGTCTTCAATGTGTTGCATTAACGATGGTCGAATTTTCAAACTTTTTTTTTTTTTTTTTACAGACAAAGACAAAAGTTTCTTGCTCAAAATGTAAAAGTAATTTGTGGGTTTTTTTTTTTTTTTTTATGGAACCAATAGTTAAATTGTTAAAAAAAACAAAAGAAAAAGTGTAGATCCAAGATAAATAAAAAAAAAATTTGTATGTATATAATACTACATTAAGATCTGACACACCTTATCACTAGACACTTTTCTATTATTTGCTCAAACACTATTGGTAGTGCCAATCAGCTGGGTAAAGAGAAGGGCTAAAAAAGGAAACAAGTTAAACATGATGCTTATTAGTAGTTAGGGATCAAAAGTACGAAGAAGATTCTGGTTCCAATGTTAACTTTGAGCTATTGAACTAAAAGAAGTCCGAGCTATTCAGTGGTCCGCAGAGGAAAATTGTTTTTTTCTGACCGAAAGATACATCGACAGAAATGTTTTGTCCGTATATAAATGTGTCATGAAAAGAAAAGAGAGAGAGATGACGAGATTCCCTTCAAAATATATGTATATATGTATAGGGGAACAAATCAACAAATAATCAAATAGGTACATATTTTGAAATCAGATTTATATAAAAAAGTGATTTAGATCACATTTAACAAATCAAAAACTTGAAATATTGATAAGTGATAAGGATCCAAGCTGGAGAAAGACTCACAACCATTCGGTTTTATAGAACTTTTCGTTTAAGACTTTCATTTTATAAAAATAAAAATAAAAAAGCTATGAAATCTATCTATTGACTGTCTCACTTTAAAAAGGTGGACTTTTAGTTATAACATATTTTAGTAAAATTTTTTGTCACAACATTGTGACTAAGATGCATTTAGTCATTTCCTCAAAAAAAAATATTATATATATATTTAGTCATAACTTTTATTTCAATTTTTATTATGACTAAAATTTATAGCAATAAGGTTCTTAGTCATAGAAATAAAAATGTGAAGAACGTAAAAAGAAAAGGCTTTATTTGGTATTGTTTTTGAAACTCTTAAAAGTACTTTGTACAAAAAACCAATGTACCTAAAATGTTTGGTAAAAGTTTATAAAAGTACTTTGCATAAAAAACAATGCACTTTTTAAGTTATTTTAACAAGTTAATTAAAATTGTAGCTTTTAAATTTTCTGCTTTTGCTTGTACTTTAAGTAAAAATATTGCTTCTTCAAAATGCACCAATCTCAAACTAAGCCAAAGTCATAGTCAGTAGTCACTGGAGGAAAACAGTTTTTTTTTTTTTTTACCAAATTTATATCAACAGAAATGTTTTGTCTGAGGTAGGCAACGGCAGGGTTGGGCTGGCCGAGGAGGAGTCATGTGGCTTCTCAGATGGGCTAGTGGCCGAAGTTAGTGGAGAAAGTTTCGAGGCGGCATGTCGTGGCATCTCGAAACTAGAGGAAAACAGTTTTTTCAACCAAAGTTATATCAACAGAAATGTTTTGTCTGAGGTGTGCAGCGGCAGGGTTGGGCTAGCCGAGGAGGTGTTATGCGGTTTCTCAGATGGGCTAGTGGCCGAAGCTGGGTGAAGAAAGTTTCTAGGCGGCTAGTGTCATGGTTTCTCGGAACTATGGACTGCGGTAGAGGCGGTGGCCTTTCTGTGATATGTTTTTTGTGTGTTTATGTTGTATTTTTCAAGTTGTAATAACAAGAGACCACCGCTTGATGTTTGAGTGTAAGACCCTCAAATTTTACAACTAATTTATTGTCACAAGTAAATAAAAAAATTAATAATTATTGGATTATAATCATGTGCTCTTTATTATTGTTATTTTATTGTGATTATTATCACCATTATTATCATCATCATTATTGACTAATGAATTTTGTAAAGTGTTATCTATTACAGCATGAAAGTTTGAGCTTCAATTTAAAAGCATGGTGTGGTAGAATATACTTATTATAATTGGTCCGTAAATATTAAATTTTATTAACTACTTTGCATGATTCTATGAATTATATTATCAATTATGTGTTTTGAAATTTTTATTTTTTTATTTTGTTTAAGTTATTAAATAAAAAGAATTATTATATGTTGTCTAATTGTTTCACGAGTATACTAATTCATAATCATATTTGAAACATGTTTATATATATAAGTTGTCATATGGGTTCAAATCACTAGTTGATTGCGAATTAATATGCTCACCACAAGGGACATGATATCCATTTCGTCTTAGAAGTCGAAAAAGAAGAGCAGATCTTCATCTTCATGATTCTGATCATCATAGGTATCAAACATGTGTTGTAGTGTTTCGTGCAGTTCATTTTCAAAATGATATGACAATCCAAGTCTCTCGACTGCATCAATTAGCTTCAGCTGCTGTGAAGGGTTATGTGGAGTGGGGAACACCTCCCTCCTTCCCACTTCTTTCAATTCTTCAATTTTTGTTTGCGTGCTCTCAGAAGATTACTGAATCAACAAATCAAATAGATACATTTATAATTATTATGTGTGCAAGAAATTCCTCCAAAAATAGAAGTGTGAGGAATGATTTTTTTTTTTAGGGTTTTACTAAAAAGTCAAGTTGCCTTCTGAGATTTTAATTTTGAAAATGACCGTTTGAATTTTACCTTCAATAAAATGTTATAGAGTGTTTCCAATCAAATAAATGATATTAAAATTTGAAGAAATTATCCTCCTGCAAGTGACGTGACATCTCCAAAGCCCTACCTACCTTACCTCGTTTGTTTGACTAAGTATGATCATTTTTTGCTTTTCGAATGAGTTTTCATCGTTATGAAAAGCAAATAGAGAGAGAGAGAGAGAGAAGAGAGAGAGAGAGAGAGAGAGAGAGGAATGCTAATAGATCCCGTACAATTAATTAAGTGTCATCTATTCAAGTGTAATAGAATATCATCTTTTGTGCTATGTTTGAAAACTACCGATTGAGAAGAATTTTTTCAAGACAGTTAAATAAATTGGTTGAATCTGGATCAACATTTTTATTTAAGGCACTCAAAATGTTGAGAAATGAAGGTTTGTTTATGTGGTTTAATTGCTCTAAACTTGACTGATCTTAAACACGAAAAGAAAAGAAAAGAAAGAAACCGATAATGTAATAAAGTTTACCATATTCGTATTGTAGTTGAGAAATCGATCTCCCCAAATGCTTGGGTGATAATTTGCTATTGGTCGAACGACGTCGGAATGAGCGGCCATGCATGCGTGGGTATAGTTCCGAAGGATTTTCAGGTAAAAATTTGATATGACCAGCTTATATTACAAGTTCTAAGTGTAGTGTGAGCTCTAAGTGTAGTAGAAAAGGTAAGCTTGTGTATATTTGTATGCAACGGAGACATTATTCTTGATAAAAACAATAAAAAATTCCACCTAACATGTGTTTATTATTTTTTTAAATCAAAAGAAGGAAAGAAAGTCGTCAAAAAATTTAGAACATTTCAACTAGATTGCGTCTCTTTTATAAATCCTATTCTACAACAAACCTCCAATAAATATGTTATTGATAAAAAAAAGGAAATTACAATAAAAGTCTTGAACCTAAAACAAAATAAAATAAGCATGCATTTGGTATGAATAAGTGCTTTGGAAAGTTTTATCAACAGAAATATTTACCCTTTTTTTTAACTTTTGAGGTAGAGACTTAATTTTTACATTTAAAATAAAGTCACGAGTGAATTTATCGCTAGAATATATTTAGAATCAATTACATGTTTATGACACGTTTTAGTTATTCAAAACACATTTTAATAGAAAGAACAAAAGGAGAGTTCAGAAAACTTATCTTCGTAAAGTTCTGCATCAACAACGACAAGATTTTTTGTGTTTTATGTGAGTGTGGGCAAGAAATGCTCACCAATCATAGATCACTGATTTTTTATGTTTATTTTGATAAATTGCTTTTCCTTTTAGAGACATTCATATGGCATTCTCTTGATTATCTTTAACTAATTTATAAGGTACTTCTTTTTAGGCTGACTGTTTTTGTGTTGCGTCCAAATTAACATGACAAGATTAATACGAACTTATACGACATGATTAATAAACATTTTATCATGTTCAGTTTAGAACTTTTCATGTATGCAAATGTTTAAGACAAAAAGCGAAAGACTCATTTCAAACCATGATTTGACAGTTTGAGCTCAAAATTTTGTTACTCATTTCAAACCATGATTTGACACTGTGAGCTCAATATTTAGCTTAAATTCAAGAATACCTTCTCCTTGTTTTCAAGAATTTGAACTTAGTTTTTAAACCATATTTTTTGAACTTTCTATTTCAGAACATAAAAATTCAAACCATCATATTTCAAACTTATAAATCAAACAGACTCTAAGATGTAAACCAGTCCTACTTGAAATGCTAGTTGTTTTCTTTTTACAAACTGCTCCTCAAATGTGATGCTAAATAAATCCTCAAATTTACCTTCTATAAAAATGTTTTCTTTATTTTCACATTTTTTTTCTATATTAAACAAAAAATCTTGTAAAATTTATAACTCAAAATCTACTGAGAATTACAAAATTTGTGCTTCATGAAACTTAACAGTTTTGATGAGACCTATAGCATTCGTGTTTAATTTTTTATGAAAATCCAACATCTTGGGGTGTTTTGGTCATTTTGCTGTAAGACCAAAGATAAAAATAGGTTTTTCGGTTTGATCCATTTAGAAATTTGGGAAATTTCTCCATGCCCGTTTCGATGTGGCCTATA
>CAMOHE010026457.1:0-13851 GCA_946598075.1 Artocarpus hirsutus | reverse complement strand
TTATTGTCATTACAACAATAATATTAAACTTTCCATAATTATTAATGTATATAATAATTAACTATACACATTCAAAACATTAAAATTCTTGCATTCTTGAACTTGGTGCTCACCATTTTTAATTTATGGTATAGAGCTCATGATCATTATTGATATGGGTTTCTTTTACTGAACTGCTATCATATAGGAATTTTCACATAATCTTAGTAAGTTGAAAATTTCACTTTTGCCAATAACATCATCTTTTTGGCTCATGCATGAAATTAATAAATCATAAACTCTTGGTTTAGCACATCAAATAATTATTTTTAATTATTTTAATGTACTATCATAACATTACATTATTACATGTTTCATAAATAAAGCACATAATTTTGTGCATTCACAACATTAATTATTTCTAATGTCTTACGGCTATTAAGACCTTTAAATTTACGTGTTAATAAATACTAAACTTATACTTTCTTAAGTGCTTAGCTAAATCATGAGGGAAAAACCCTCAATTAATCATAGCTATTAACGTTTGAATTTTTCGGGTCATTACACACGGAACCAGTTTTCTTTATTATCATTACTTATACGCAATAGATTAACAAGACCTTAACAAAAAAGAAAGAGAAAAAGAACGTATCTTCTAGTTCCTCGGGAGTGAACTTGTAAAGGTCGAGTTCTTGAAATCTGTTGATAAGCAATTTTTGATCCAAATTTTTTCTTCTTAGGTAGTGAGTAATCAGCTCTTCATCTGTGGGAAGAAACCGGTAGCCCGTCGGAATCGCCTTTGCATCGAACCAGGTTTCCATGACTGCTATGGTTTTTCTTTGGTGAGCAAACGATTTGAGTGATGGTTATTTATAGATGCATGCATGAGACTTCTTCGTCTGCCGATAGGATTTGCTTCCTTTTATTTAGAAACCCAATTGTTTTGGTTTATCAGTAGATTTCTATAAGATTTTACGGGATATGGATATATGTATTTATAAAATTTAAATTAAAAAAAAAAATCAAATTTAAATTTAGATTAACTTAGAGCTCCTTTCAAAAAAACAAAGAAGTTTAAATTCGTAGTCGGTCCCGAAATCGGTGAACTTCGAGGATGCCTTGAAAGCCGTCGTTAGTGGGAAGCAGGATTCGGAGCAGGTGGAACCCTGGTGGGAAGTGTTCCCTAAACGATGGGTCATCGTCGTTTTGTGCTTCTCCGCTTTCCTTCTTTGCTCCATGGACAGAGTAAGCTTGGTTTCTCCGCTTCAATTTACAGAGAATTGAATATTTATTCAATTTATTTTTTTCTTTTGTTATAGTAAAGAACAATTATGGCTAAGTTGGGCAAGTTAATTAATTAGGCAGGTGAATATGAGCATAGCCATACGTCCTATGTCATCAGAGTTCAATTGTAATCCGGCCACTGTTGGTTTTGTCTGGGGGTATCTCCTCACTCAGGTATGAATTACAAATAATGAGACACTTTTCCATCGTTTGGTTCCCTGGTTTGAATTGTGTTAGTTTAAATAGAAATATCCAAACTATGTAGTTCAAGTTTTAGTCTTAGAAGGGAATTTGAACTGAATTTGTGTTTGGTTGAGTACCGAGAACTATATTTTCAACTGAATTGGTGTTTGGATAACAATTAATTATTCTTTTAATTAATTTGTTGATTTGTTCTCCTGAATTATAATGGTGAGACTCATGACTTAGAATTGGGCTCAAAACCATTTAATTTGTACTTAATGCACTTTCTCTAAATGCAACATTTGACTTATGAAGAAATTGTTCCAAAAAAGAAGAAAATTGAACAAAAATTTACGTGCTACTCCATTTTTTTTTCTTTCTTGTGGCTTATAGCTGTAGTGACAACAGATTGCTAGTGGGATATGGGCAGACACCGTGGGTGGTAAGAAGGTGTTGGGATTTGGAGTTGTTTGGTGGTCGGTTGCCGCGGCTCTCACTCCGGTTGCTGCTAAACTTGGGTTGCCCTTCCTGCTCGTTGTTCGTGCTTTCATGGGAATTGGTGAGGTAAAGCAATATCATTTCCCTTCTCTAATATGGAGGGGAATTCTTCTTTGTGATGGCTATTACGTTGCAGAACTTCATATTGCTTCTCAGGGGAAAAGAAATTTGGAAATGAGTTTTCTAACAATAATATCGTCTCAAGGATTGGGGTTTCCTTTGTTTCAGGTTGTTGCTAAGCCAGCAATGATAACTTTCTGTCAAAATGGGTTACAGTAGCAGAGAGAAGTCGGTCGTTAGCTCTTGTTTACAGTGGGATGTACCCTGCTTCGGTCACTGGCTTGGCCTTCTCACCACTTTTATTACATCAATTCGGATGGCCGTCAGTCTTTTACTCCTTGGGCTCTCTGGGGACTGTTTGGTTTACTGTGTGGCTGACTCAGGGGACCTTAACTTCCAATGTCTAACAGTTTATTTAGAATTATGTTTTTTATTCCCCTGTATGGCTAATTTAGGCGGCTTTAGAATTTAATAATTTGTTTTGAGCGCGAAATTTTAGTCTATAAGAGTACAGTGCTTTTGTATATAGACTGATCTAACCCTTGCCTTGGAATGTCTCTAGGCATATAGTTCTCCTCATGACGATCCCCGACTGCGACCTGAAGAGAAAAAGCTAATTCTTACAAATAGTGTTTCTAAGGAACCTGTAAAAGTGATTCCTTGGGGACATATATTATCAAAGGCATCTGTATGGGCACTTATCGTGTCTCATTTCTGTCACAATTGAGGAACTTTCATTCTTCTCACTTGGATGCCTACATACGATCATCAAGTGAGTTGTGGTATTCAAGTACAGTGCTTTATACTTTGGATTTCACATAAAAAGAGATATATAATTGTGTATTGATTGTTATAACTTTTGTTTTCTTGACCTCCTTTTACTGTTTTCATAGGTTCTGAAGTTCAATCTTACAGAATCTGGGCTTTTTTGTGTTTTGCCCTGGCTTACAATGGCATTCTCTGCAAACCTTGGAGGGTGGATTGCAGACACCCTTATGAGCAGAGGTTTGTTGGTCACAAGTGTAGGTAAGGTATTACTTGTTCCTCAATTAATCTAATATAACTCTTCTGTTATGGTTTTGTAAGAGAACACCTTTCCACGGCCGAAATCAAACTATTAATATCTAATTAAATCTATAAAAATATTTGTATTAAAATAACAAAAAAACAAAACATTTCAATTTTTTTTCTAATTCTCTCTCTCCCTCCCTCCCTTTTCTCCCACCTCTTTTCTCTCGATCCCACTCTCCCTCTTTTATTTTTATTTTCGTTCTGTTCTTCTTATCTTGCACAATGATCCCCTCGTTCTCTCAAGTCCACCCCATTAATCCTTCATAAAACTCGTCCCTTTTTCTTCATTGAGAGGACGATTATAAAACAATTTATTAAATTCCTTAGATTTTAATAGCTTTAATTAATTGTTGAGGACATGCCACGTCTACAAAATCTGTCAAGATTGTAGACGGGAGTGGACGGATGGGGTTTTTGACTTATGTTTTTTATAGATCAAAAAGTTTTTTGATCGCCTTTACAAAATCAAGAGGCAATGAAATAAGATACATGGCTCCGGAGATTTATAAAAACATTAGTAGAATTTACTGCCATTCAAGTAAGCATTACTGTTACTTTTCATAAAAAATGAAACACACACACTGAACTGGAAAACTTCGTTTTACTCTACTCCAGAATTGCGCTATTTAAGTTCCGCCAGTAATACAAAGTTTGGTGCTTGCATATTAAACTTGTGTAGGATATACCCGTCCTTCATTTCTCTTCACTTTTCAGTTGGCATGATGACGTTTTACTTGTACGACTCGACAGACACCACTTCCAGTGCAGAAGCAAATTTTTTGTGCCCCGTTCAGTGACATTGATGTTCTCCATCATATCATGAGCCCAGAAATTCCACTTTCAATTGCAATGAGATGGTCTTTTATATTGATGAATTCCAGCTCAAACGTCCATCACGTAAACTCAAAATGTGTACATACAGTTGTCAGTACAAAGCAGTATGGCATCTTCAACTTCTTGCAAGATAAATTTAGAATTGAATGTGCTCGTTGCTAAATTTCTTATATACATACATCAGCTTCTAGCGCAAAGACTAGGCATCTCTTGGGATTAAACACCACGCAAAATTCGGCTGACCCATTCAAAGCCCGTCTCCAACAAGCTTCTCATCCGTGTCGCCGGAAATCACAGTTTCTTCTCAAAATATAATTTATGGCCACAAGGCAACTTAATTATACCTTGTAACTCGTAACTGAGCAAAGTGAGGAAGATCTTGCCTAAATTTGCTTGGCTATGTATATTCCAATACCAAGAGCTCTAGAGGCTAAGAATGTATGCCGAGTACTACGAAGAAAGACTTGATCAGTCAACGCGCCAGAAATCAGGGGTCTAAGCAAAAAGCATCTTTAGTTCCTCTATGCGAGCACTCCGAACTTCTTGATCAGTCAACGCACCAGAAATCAGCCGTTGTTTACGCGCTTGAACTGCTTCCATTCTTTCCTCTACTGTACCCTGCCATTAGAGAATTTAAAAACAAGTACAATAAGACCAATTAAAGAAGAATTCATTTTTGCTAAAATTCAGAACTAATTGACCATGACATTCTCGTCTTCAAGCATTAAATTTTAAAACCCTCAAGCACAAAAACGAAAATACTCCAGGTTTAAGTATGCTTATTTAAAGCCTGAGATTAGACAGGAGTCCATTGTTATTCCATTTTTTATTATCAAAACCACAAGCCTAGTCAATGTATCTTGATATTCTTCTAGACTGTACTACTTGTAACAACAAAGGAAACATAGATGTAAAAAGATGTAGGCGCTAAGGTATCTTTTACCCTTCCAAGTGAAGGAGTGAAATTGTACCTTCACAATGAACCTTTTGATCATCACGCTTTTTGTTTGTCCAATGCGATGTATTCGCATAACAGCTTGTTCCTCTACTGCTGGATTCCACCATGGATCCTACAAACATATTCGTACAATCGCCAATGGCCAAAAATTAACCACCGCCCAGAAAAAATAGTGGGGAAAGTAACTTGCTCAGATCAGATTAGATTAGAAAACAGGACGAATGTGAAAAAGAGAAGCGAAGGAAAGAGACATCCCAGCAATAAAGGTCAATCAAACAGAGGCAGGTATGCTTTGTGTTACCATCGCCTATAAATAAATAAGGACCACATACATAATTCCATCATACTATACCCCCTTTGTGCTTTAATTAAATACAGAACTTCACTATGACGCAATTTTCAATAACTAAATAACAAAACATACAAGAAAAGAGAGATTACCGTCAAAACAGATCTTTGGGTCAAAGCATATAACACATTTTATATTCCCAAGCCATAAAGCCTCTAATCTTACCCAAAATCTATCATTAAATTTTAGAGTTAAAATACATAAACAAGTAAATAAATGATTTCAAGAGTGCTAACTGTATGAGTGCTGAAGATAAGACATATCAACTATGTGTTCTACATATTAAACGAAGCCAGACAAAGCCATAAGCCCATACGGCAAGTTCATGTTAAATGTTTAATCAGTAAGCATACCAAGATAAAGGCATTAGAAGCTGACGTCAGATTTATTCCAACTCCTCCAGCCTTTAATGACATCAGCAACACCTGATGCAACAATGACCAAACCATCAATACTTAATCCAAGCTGCAAAGGATATTATATATGAATGTATCAATCCAAAAGTCACAAACCAGAATATTTCCATCTTCAGAGAACTGCCTTATCACTTTTTCGCGTTGCTGTTGATTTAGAGTCCCATCAAGCCGAACAAATGGAATACTACTTCTGGAAAGAAAAGAAAAACAATCTTTACAGCAATTCCAGGACCTAACAATTTATTTAGTATAGTAGATCTCTAGAAGGACCAATACCATGTGTGAGCAGTAAATTTATTGATTCTTAGTAATTAAATCAGTGGAATTTTATGAAAAATGATAATAACTAAATATAAAGAACCAAAAAGAGCACACACAAAGGTTAATATAGATATCCTAGCCTCGATATCCATGGTCAGAGATCATATTGCATAACGGCATACAAAAGGTTAGTGAGAATATTACACAAATGCAGATCTTTAACTGAAAAATGACCATTGAGTTTATAAATTTAAATAAATGAAATTTTGGTCCCTGAATGAAGCTCTTGTAAGTACTTAAAAGAATTCGAAAGAGAAAAATAATATAAAAAATTACTAAGGTTATGGTGAACTTTTCAACACAACAATCATAGTTTGAATCCTTGTCAAAATATTTTGAATTGAACAATTTTTACCGAGACAAAGGAATTTCCAAGATGTCAAGGAAGGCTGTCCATTGGCTGAAGACAATGCTCTTGGAGCCTGAGATACGAAGCATTTCAAGCTCACGTAACAAAACGGCAACTTTGGTTGATTCCACCCAGTTTTTATCAATGTCAACTTGGAATCGATTTTCAGTTGGGGCTGTAACAAGATCTTGCCTACTGAAGACCTTCCTGCAAAAAGAGTAACAGGTTAAATCCAAAACCTGTAGAATAATAAATTTCAAATACGAGGACAAGATGCCATAAAATACACTCGGGACGACAAGATTAACTAAAAGCATAATCCAAAAAGAAAGAAAATTGTCACTTAAAATACCTGCAAACAGGACACAACCCAGAATTAGCATTTCGCCAACTTGCCAAGAGACATTCACGGCAAAGGCGGTGAGCACAAGGTGTCAACACTGCATCTTCAAATGCTTCAAGACATATTGGGCACTCTCCGTCTTCCCCCTTACGAAGCTCCTCTACAACCTCTTGGATATAAGCCTTTGAAGGCACATCTTTGACTTCCCCCTCCACGGAACTCATGCTGCCTTTAAGAAAGCGTCTAACTAACTTATTCAAATCAGAATATTCTTGTGTATCACCTCGACTGGAGAAATGCAAGCAGTCCGTCACCAAACACAATTATAATAAATCATACCATCATGATTTTATAGACTATCACATGATACCAATTATAAAACAGCAAACTCAAGAATAAACAAAACTTTATGTAGCATTCATCAATATCGAATGCATGCACAGTCCAGCTTTATTTAGAGAGAGAGAGAGAGGAAAGAAAAGTGTTCCATCTTAAGATGCCAGTGAACAGAATGATTATGAAATAAGAAAATAGACTCAATAGCAAAAGTAGATGCAACAATTTGCCAAACTTCATCAACACACTGTCAACGACCATAAACTTTATAGTAAAGACTAATAATCATCTATGATAAACGCATCTTCTCTACATATTAAGTTATGCAATTGATCTCTTCTTGGTCTTTGTGAGACTAGACAGAGCGATGCATTAAAGGGACATGTGATAACATAACATTTAAAATACATACATATATATATATATATATATATATATTAAAAAAAAAAAAAAAAAAAAAAAAACCTCAAGTCTGAGGAGGGGGAGAAGGATTAAACACCTCATAACAAGAAATGGATGATCACAGCATTGGCGAAGACGTAAGAGCAACTCCAATATGGAAGCATAATTATGAAGAATACGTCCTTGCTCAACAAATTGATCAAACTTCACCTAAATGGTTCAAAAACAGATATTAACCACGATACATAGAACAAGATCAATTATACAAGTAAAGGTACAAACAACACAAGGGTAAACATCTTTTTCTGACAAGCTGAATCTTACACAACACAATGGTACACATCTTTTTCAGACAAGCTGAATGTTACACACAAGGATATACCTTGGATTTTTTAAAGAGGGCTTCATAAAAGTCTTTTTCAGCTTCTGTGAGTTCACAGTAAACAACCTGAACATCAGCTGGTGGAAGGACCAGAATTGGTCTGCAACAAAAAGAAAACCATTAGAAGTTAACACTATTACAAAAGGCTGAACTGAATGACCTGTTCCCAGATGGCAACTTGCCTGCCCTCGCGATCTGTGCTGAACTTTGTTCTCCTCAACATGATTGGCTTTAAGATAGATTGAACTAACTTCAGCCCCCTTTCATCACCCTCTTCGAAGGGTTTTTGGATGAGTTTATTCCACCTAGATTATACAATGATAAGAATTAAAGTGAATTGCATACGTCCAATTCCTGCATTTAGACACAGAAAGTCAAATACCAAATGTCTTACCATGCCCAGTTACCCCAAGGTTCCACTCTCAAAAACCGAAGAAGGCTGTATAAATCTTCCAGGTTGTTCTGTGACCACGAAGCAATGTCAGGAAGGCAGAAGCCATACCTCAAACATTAAAGAAGCCCCATATAGATAAAACTCGGTATCTAATACATTCAAAAGAAGCAACACAAGTACTTCAAAGGTACATGGAAAAAATTTTCACAAGCATACTAAATGGCTTCTCCAACGCTATGACTTGGATACCGAAACCATTGGAAAGGTTTCCACACTATCAATACTTCAGAGAATAAAAATTATAAATAACGTGACTTTTTACAAGTACTTTCTTAATCTCAAACCAACATTTTCATTACTTCCCACTGAAACTTCACCTGGATAGGGGTTCCTGTAAGACACCAGCGACGATAAGAAACTAAAGCAGCAGCAGCCATAGAAATTTGACTTTTGGAGGATTTTATTGTATGAGCCTCATCAAGAACCACTCTAAACCACCGAACTGAGTAAAGTCCCCCATTCTCCTCAGCATTCTACAGAAGAAAAAAACATTATTTTATCTTTTGTGATAAATCGAGAAGAGTGTCTTCAAATAATTATGATAACATTTATATAATAGCATTACCCAGTTCCAAAAATAAATAAAAAATTAATAGCATTACCTCTGTGGAAAACTCTGAGGCTAACACTCCATATGTTGTTATTACAACATCACTTTGAGCTAAAATTTTTGCATCCTTTGGTCTACTTTGCCCATAATGAACATAGAGAGATAGAGCTCCTGTTTGTACATGAGTTTCAATCTCTGCCTGATAAAAAACTTGGATGTTCAGGCTGGCTCTCAGAGAAGGTAAAATTGAGAAAATTGCATTGATGTTTCTGATACTAATGAAAGAACTGACTTTAAAATAAATAGCTGCATGTAGTACCCATGCAACATAACAATTTGCAACCACCGAGAGAGAGAGTACCTTCCACTGGCCTAGCAAAGTCATAGGACATACTATCAAACTGCCACCATCCAGAAGTGTGGTCTTTTGCTTTATCAACTTATCAAAACGTGAAAATTTTGCTGTCTTCTTTTGGAGGCTGAGTGAGTTGTCTGAAATACTGCTGCTAAATTCACTACCTTCACCAGAGGACTGCGTTGTAAGTTGGCCAACAGAGGAACCACTTCTTTCTGAATGGGCAAGGAGGAGAGATATGGTCATGATGGTCTTTCCCAAACCCATAGAATCTGCCAGAATCTTTATATATATTAAAAGTCAGTACACTGTAAAGGACTCAGGATAATAACTGTAATTAGTATTTCTTTTAGGATCATGCCATAAGACGTACTCCTCCTCTAGCCATTTGAAGAGTGCTTGGAAATTCAGTGGTCGCATCACCCGAAAATGCATTCAAGTATACAATGAGCCCTCTCCTATATTCAGAAAGACCCTTGTAAATATCAAATTTTGGAACATACGCAAAAATTTAAAGATTGAAAAAGTAAGAACTACCATACTTGTCTGCAAGATTATATGCCTCCCAACAAGGGTGAAGAGTTGTCGCTGAGCTACCCATACATTGTCCTTTTTCCAGCTGGTTCATCCAAAACAAAGCCTGTTTTTGGTAAGGGCGAAGTTCACACTGAAGTGTACCAGGGGGTTCCATTTCCTATTAAAAAAAAGAAAAAAGAACTTCTTTTATGAAATTCAGAAGCTATAGGCAGAGGTAATATGCATATGATACACACTAAGTGGTGATACCTCTAACTCGGAGTTGTCTCCAACACCAACAATATTGTCAAGATCAGTATCTGAAATGGTCTCCTCATTTGCAACTTCATTTTCACTATTGGAAGGATTCTTAAACTTGTTCAGATGTAATGTTGAGGCATGAAGACCAGAACTGCCCTGTTTAGGTAATATTACAATCAAGCTTGCATTATGAAGACTGGAGAAAAAAATTGCAATTGTTTTGTACCTTCGAGTCTAAAGGGCGCTTCCTCGACCATAAGTCTCCAGGAGTGAGTTCTGCCTATTAAAAAAAAGTTGAGAAAGATATGAACCTCCCATGAGAAGAAAGAAGCAACTCCACAATATGGCCCAATTCAACTTTCCATGCGTTGCAACAAAATTTATTCACATAAACAGAGCAACGAGCTTTTGAAAAATGGCTAATACGTTAGATGCAGCATGATCACCTTCTTGAAAGGAGTGAGACCTAGCAAGCGAAACAATGTCGGGAGAGGATGAACCACTGATTCCTCGCTAGAACTGCTGGCTGCCTTGATCGAGATATTGTGTTGCTTGTGGAACATAGAACTATTGATGTATACACTGACTCAAAGGCAAAATATCAGAGTTATAAACTGTCATAATCATTACATCATGGCCAGGGAACAAAACATCATTACACACCATAGCACATGTCAATTCACAACTTCATAATAGCACATCAATCACATGACGAAAGAAATTTTCGTTTTTTGAACTCCAGGCCTCAACATTGGAGGTGGAACACACATGACAAATCAAATGATTCAACCAAGAGTAATCTTCACAGACGGATACAATTTATAAATTTCTGAGAATTTTCCAGAACACGAAAAAAAGACAATAAATTCATGAAAATTATGAAAAATCACAACAAGAATACCTTACTGACAAATGAATGGTGTCCATAATACTCAACACTTGAGGAGCGTCTTTAAGAGATCCCTCAATTCTAACCTTCGTATCCCTCACAAGAGGCAAAAGACAACGAGCCCATTCATTAGGTATTCTACCAATCTGCCAAAAACCCATAATATAATCAACCACAACATACCAAAAGAGTGAAGGAAAAAAAAAACACTAAATTCACGTTATTTTCTCTCAAATACCTCTCCTAAATCTCTTGTTGAGAACCTCACAATCTCCGAACAAGCAGCGGCATTCCGCCCCCTCCCGAAAACCTTGCCCGGCGACGGCAAATTAGAAGCATTCTTTGAAGGGAACGTGAAAACCACTTCATCACCGGGCTTCACTCTCCTTCCTTTGCACGTCGACAGCCCCGCCACTTCTCCACGGCCTATGAGCCACCATTCCTCCCCAACCGAGCTCTCCACATTTTCAGCCAGTCCATTTTCATATTTACTACGACAATCCTCCGCATTGCCTTCCGCCCTCAACGAGAAATTCCCGTCGTCCCCGCCGCCGCCATTTTCTTTCGAATTCGTGAGAACAGGCTGAGTGTCGGGGATCGAATTTCGATGAGAGACTTTGGGATTCTTCTGAGGCCCAAGAATTACCTTGGACTTGAAACTGGGCGTGTCAAAGAGTATGTTGATGGCGGCCGTGGGGTCGTTGTTGGCCATGTGCAGGGCTCTGATTAAGTCCATGTCAGAGTAATCGGAGCCGACGATTGATCGGACGGTTGATACAAGCTCGTCCGTAACCTTGTTGCCCATCAAGAATATTGGCGCCCAAAAAAAAAAAAAAAACCCTAACCCTAACACCACACTAAATCCACGGGTCTGAACAGGAAGTGAGAGGGACAAAAGGGACGGAGAGAATCTGGGTGAGGAGTGAAGATCATAGGAGAAGAATCTTCATCCTTTATAGGCGGATTGGGCCTTGGAAAGGAATTCTTCTCTTTTTAAAAGGAATTGAAGATGGAGTTTTGAGGTTGTGAAAATGGCGGGGGAAGAAGAAATTGTTTGGAGAAATAATGAGAGGCCTGTAACAGCACGCGACTTCTTCCCGCCATCTTTTATGCACATGACATTTTGCACTGGCGCGCACTCGAGTCAAAAAGAGCCCGACCCGACAACTGTTACTAGGTGCGTATTTAAAAGAATAGTGAGAACCAATAATAGGAACTATTTTTACTGTAGCATGTGAGAGTTTTGTACTGTAATAATTTTTTTTATTGTTACTATAACATATGATAACTTTTTACTATTTATAACTGAATTTGTGGTGAAAACTGAATGGTTCCTGCCACTTATTTTTCATAACCCCTCTCACATTGAATCATTGTTTAAATATAATAAAAATAATTACAAAATTACATTTTTTGTACACAAATTGTAAGTTGGGCACTAGCAATCTCACATCTCTTTCATCGCGAATGATAGTCTATTTTTTTGTCAAGCCAAAATTTTGTCATGTTAGGTTTTGAGTAAATTTTTCATTATACTCTCGCGCTTCTAAACAAAAAATTAATTTCGAGAAATCACATCTCTCATTTTCTCCAAATACGCTAATAGAAATTAAAGAGGCTTTTTAGGACTGTGGATGTGACAGTTGGAGAATGTCATGAAACTCATTTTGGTTTACCATTTCTTATGGGTAAGAAAAAAAAAAGCCACTTTTGCATATATAAAAAAGCATAATTTGGGACAATTTATCATCTTGGCAAGAAAAATTACTCTCTTATGCTAGTAAAGAAACTCTTCTCAAGGCAATAGTTCAGTCAACTCCTACTTATGCTGCAAATTGCTTCAAGCTTCCTGATTCTCTATGTTCAGGTTTAAAATGATCGTTAAATTTTATTGGGGATTCTCTGAAAAGGGCAATAAAATTTATTGAAAAAATTGGAAGACTCTTTGTAAAGCAAAATACTATGGTGGACTTAGTTTACGATCATTTATGGCCTTTAATCAAGATTTATTGACAAAACAAGCATGGAGAATTCTTAATAACCCTTATTCTTTGTTGGTGTAAGAGCCTAGGGTTTTCTTTTTTTTTTTTTTTTTTTTTTTGTGGCAAGAAGAAGGAAGAAGGAGACAGAAGAAGAAAGAAGAAAAAGCATAGGACTAGTTTTTTTTTGGTATGAAATGACCAAAAAGCCAAAACAAAAAGGGGAAAAAGTGGGGCTGAATTGAGGGCATATACATAATATGACACAGGAGGTGAAATGACCAAGATGCAATTGCCAGGGAAAAAAAACAAAGCACACCAAAAGACAGAGAAAGAAACACATTTGTGCCACCTCATCTTCTCTCGTACAGCCTTCATCACTTTATTATTCTCCTTTATCTCCAGGAATTGATGGTTCTGACTTTAATATAAATTATCTACACGCAATAAAGTGCGATGAGGTGGCCCGAAAACTTTGCACGAAGGAATTTAAAAGGAAAAGAAAGAGTTTGAATAAGCCGGAGTTTGCAGGATTATATCACGTTTGTACTTGAGAAAAGTATTTAGAGTGCGTGGGAGAGAAGGACAAGTCCTCACCACCGTAATCTGTACTTCAATCCCAATTTATTATATAGACAGTCAGTCATATATAAATACATGTATGTATGTATACGTGTGTGTGTATATATATCTATGCACATTTGTGTCTTTTGCTAGATAAGTGAGACTCAAATATGTCTGTACCTATATACAGTAATGGAGCAGGGAAAAAAATTTGGGGGCATCTTTTACCAAAATATTTAAATAAAACAACATTACGATTATTATAATCACTTTCAACTCATAAATATTAGTATACTATTCACAAAGTTATGAACTTATATAACATTGTGGTTGATGTTTTAGGTTGTTTTGTTTAAGATTTGACAGATGTTTGTGTGTTGAGAAAAAAATTAAACAATAGTCTTAAAAAGCAAAAATCATTCTAGGAAAAGGTTACAACATATAAAATTCTATTAGATTGCCTGATTTTGGTTTGTTTGCTTTTGATTACCCTTTTTATTATTAACTATCTTACATTC
>CAMOHE010026456.1:0-22311 GCA_946598075.1 Artocarpus hirsutus | reverse complement strand
ACAGATATCTTATAAGTAGTGTACCAAAATTGAGAGCAAAAAAAAAAAGGAGAAAAAGTAGTGTACCACAAACTGGCTATTCCTAAACTGAAAAGACCATCCCTAAAATAAATAAACTGAAAAGGCCAACTAAAACTTGTAGCATTCGAGACTTCCAGTGAACAGGGCCAAAAGTCTTTGAACTTTAACAATCAAAATACGTAAAATTCTGTTCTCACGAGTGAAAGTGATTTTTACTAGAAATAGGTCGTGCAAACAACAACGTGATATGCATTGTGAAAAAACTTTCATGCAATGGCTAAAAAAACAAACATGTGATGTTTGCTATGTAAACCATCTATGCTTTGCCTTCTCTTTATAGAAAAGTAGTTGGGCTGGACGGAGTCAACCACCACGGCTCCTTTACATGTATTTCTAAAAGGAGTACTTCTATCTTTTGAAACCTTGCTACTTA
Source organism: Artocarpus hirsutus (assembly GCA_946598075.1). Lineage (NCBI taxonomy): Eukaryota > Viridiplantae > Streptophyta > Magnoliopsida > Rosales > Moraceae > Artocarpus > Artocarpus hirsutus. Next base: position 21,857 of record CAMOHE010026456.1, on the reverse strand, counting down.
TAAAATAATGGGTCTTAATTTAAAAAATATACTATAAATTAGACTAGGTTTTATTGTTTTATAAGTAATGAGGTTTTAACATTGTGGATGAAAAAAGGGTTTTTCTTCTTAAAAATTAAGATTAATTATAAAAATTTCTCCTTAACTAAGCCCTTGTAACACCATGCTTCCAAACTTTTAAAATGTAACATATATTTCCTCTTAAACTTCAAAATGTAATATTTGCTTCCCCTAATCTATGAAATATTAATAAGAAAACTCCTCGATTAATTGTTGTTTTTAGCATAAATGACATAATATTACACAAATATTGAAATTATTGAATAGTTTAGTAAACTATTAGAATTTTCGCTTACCTACAACAGTCACATGAAAGTGAAAAAAAAAAAGATTATTTGTTTAAAGTTTTTTAGTTTATTTTTTCAAAAATTAAAAATTTAAAATTATATTAATTTTCAAATTTAAATTAGCTTTAGACATGAAAAAGTTATCAAAATACTCCTATATTATGTACCAAATCTTGATAATGTACCAAGTTTTATAAAAAGTTTGGCAAAACAATTTTTTTATCAATATTTCATAGTTTGGGGAGCACATGTTTTGTTTTGAAATTCACAGGGCACAGTGTTACAAGGCTACAACTAAGAGGGATTTTTTGTAATTAATCTTAGAAGTTATGACTTTGTCTCTCACTTTTCTTGTTTTGCCTCCTGAAAATTTTTAATTTCAGATTTTATAAAGATTATTTGGAAAAAATATTTTATGCTCTTAATTTTTCATCTAATTAGTTAACTTGCGCTCATGAAATTTTCTAACGCTAAAATTCATGGAAAATGTTTTAATAAATTTCATTCACACTCTTAATTCTAACTTCTAATTATACCATATTATTTTGCATGTATTTTTTACTTGAATCGCTTATATCAAATTTATCGAGTGTTTGGCAAAGTGGTTCGAATTCAAAAAATGAGTTTAAACATTATAACATGTAAGAGTATTAAACTGTGGCATGTGATAGCTTTACACTGTAGAAGGTTTAAACTTATGAGTTCAAATTGTTTTTTCAAACACTTTATTAATAATTCAGGTAAACATTGAGAAAAAAATCATGTAAAAAAATTAGGATTCAATATATTACCTAAATTTATATATTTGGAGAATGAAGGCAAAAGATATGTATAAATTAATTAAAAAAAAACAGACAAAATTAGTAGAAAAACGATTAATGAGATGTTTTTATCTATCGTATTAGTAGCTTTAAAAATTTGACTAAAGTCAATTTTGACCTTAAAAAAATTTCTTGACTCCATCCGTCATTAGACATGAATCGAGCACCAAAATCAGTGCTTAAAAAATAACACATCAAAATGAAATTACAGACCCTTTGACCAAAAAAGAAAAAAGAAAAAAGAAAAAAGAAAAAAGAAAAGTTATTGGATCGTAAAAGTCCCATTACGATTCATTCAAGACTACGTGATGGGTCGTAAAAGACGGTCTTACGCGAAGAGAAAATTCACGGGTAGGTAGTACATATCCAGCAAACGAGCTGGGTCCATTGAGTCCGGTTCTACTCGTAAAACTTTGCATCGACGTGGCAGCGAGCTCAAATTCTTGATATCTATCCAAAGACGTGGACGCAAGCTCAAATCATTATTAGGCCACGTATTTGTTGGGTATAATTCGGTGAAGCCCAAATCATTCAATAAATGTCTAGTGTACAAAATCCAAATTACGGTCAACGCAAATCGAGCTCAATAAAAGTATTTGACTCAAGACAGATTGTTATGATAAGCATCACTTGCTCATTGCTCGATCGACTAAAGGCATCGATCGATTCTATAGTTGTGGTTCGATAACAGTTTCTACTCGTTTTGTTTTGTGTGAATTTACACATTTCTTGTTGTTGTAGATTTGCTTAAGTGTCGGCTCGATGTACAAAGCTTTACAGTTACAAGGAGATATTCTCTAAGCTATGACGCAGAACGTGGGAAGAAGTTCGATGTTTACGCCTTATCAGAGATCGACATGTGTCCCACTACTACAAACACTACTATGCTCACTCTTTCCATTAGATTGAAGCCACGATCTCATGCAGTACCCTTTATAAATAGTAGCAGCAGCTTCACCATTAAAAAAGAACAAAAAATAGAAACTTTCCATAAATTGCTATTGCTTTTATAGCAAATCTCTCAACTCTTTATCTGTATCAAACTATTCGTCATAGTGAATAACAGTAGACATAGCTCTCATTATAGAGTGAACCATTATAAATCTCGTGTGTGATATCATTTACTTTTATTGTATTGTTTGATTATTTACTGCTCATCTAATAGTCATTTTGTAATGGTTTTAATCATGTGCTTTGAAGCTAAGCAAGTCCTAATAACGGAGATTTGAGGGCCTAATTTCACAAATAGCAAATATTAAAATAAGTCCTAATTTGTTTATATTTAATTGTAGAGCTAATGTCTACAGTTTAATGCCCACCATGGGGCCTTCAGATCTTCAACCTGAGGATTTTAAAAGCTTCAACAATAGAAATGGCAGACGGTATAGACAACTATAATATGCGCGACAAGCGAAACGAGGATGTATAGGCCGTATCTCAAGGAGATGAGCAGATCAAGATTTTTGCTGTGGAAGAAGAAAAAATGAAAAAGCTGCTTCAAGAATAGGCATTAAGTTCCTAGGAGCGCGACAGGCGACTCGAGCAACTCAACAATGAGAAAATGCTCTCAAGAGGCAGATAAGCTCCCATCTCTCAGCTTACTCATACTACCACCCCTGTTCCAAGTATTTGACATTCCCAACCACAATGGCCACGTAATGGCAGTACCAGACTCCACCTTCAACTAGGCAAAAACCCTTCTATAGCCTCATTGAAAGGATGCAACCACTCCCTACAATGCCAGCACCTGTAGCGGCAACTATTGCTATAATAACTATAATGACGCTAGCAATGACACTATTACAGTAGCTATGAACGTTCTGTAGAACATGCACAGAGAAGAGCCACGAGCGTCTAGATGGCAGAACAAAGATATCGAGCAGACAAAACAGGCAGAAGCTATCCTAATCCTAGACTTGTTAACAACAGAGACCATAATACAAATAATGCTAGACATGCTCAATCAGAATACCATGCTAGTCGAAGAGAAGATCAACCAAAAAGTGACCATGTCTACAAGCAAGAGGCCAACACTTGATGACATTTTAAAGAACATAAGAGAGACCCTTTTAGTGGTTCAACACTCGTATTTGCTCGATTTGATGGAACCGTAGACCCAAAAAACCACCTTCTCCAATATAAGAATGTCATTAGTACAACGAACGTCCTTGATTCAACACTAGACGAGATGATGTACAAGTTGTTTGCATAGAGTTTGAGAGGATTAGTCCTTTAGTGGTTTAGCAACTTGCCTGTAGGGACAATTAATAGCTTCGAAGAGTTGGCAGATTCTTTCGTTAAAGCCTATTTTGTGCAGGTCAAGGATGGCAAACAACCAAGGGCTTTTGGTCGATAATTCAGAGCCTAGTTGAGTCATTATGGGCATCTATTACGAGGTTTAGCAAGGCAACTTCAGAGATCTAAGACTTGCAAGATGGAACGACTAGAGAAGCTTTAAAGAAAAGACTATTGCACAAGTCCTCATTCAAAAATAGCATCTATGTGAAATACCCATAGACGATTCAAGAAGCCTTAAATAAAGCCAAGGTGTGGATTGATCTTGAAAAGGAAAACAAGCGTTACGAGCAAGAACTCACAAGGAATAGGGAGCAAAATAGAAGGGTCAAAAGATAACCCAAGACACGATTGAAACAAAGAGGATGAACCAGAATAATCTAAGAAAGGAATAAACGAAGAAAGAAGAATGAAAACCACAAAGGAAAGTAGGCCATTGTTGTGGCCGAGATATGCCTTAAACATATCCTTAACCGAATTGATAGCCTAGCTAGATGCGAAGGACTATGTTAGGTGGTCAAATAAAATGGCCCCGAGCTAGTCTTGCAACCATACGAAGTATTGCAAATTCCACTAGGACACCGAACACCTATCGATCGATTGTAAGGCCTTACGAACCAAGATTGTAGAGTTATTGAAAAAGGGCATTTGAGGGAGTTCATGTTAGAATGAGGAAGACAAACATATAGGCTAGACCACGAAAGGAGCAATTTGAAGAATGGACGAGCTCAAGAGAAGACTCCACCACCACCACCTACTAGGAAAATAATCAGAGCCATTTATAAATGCTCAGTTTATGACGGAGACTCTATCAACCAGATCAAAGCCCATTAGAGAAAATGAATTAGGTGACTAACAGTTCGATAGTAAAGGAGTTTCGGGAGCACTCCATTTTAGTTCATAGTGATGAAGCATCAGAGCTTGACAAGCCACATGACGACACTTTGGTGATAAAGCTCAACATCACAAATTGCAAAACTAAAAGGATGCCCATTGATAACAGCAGTTCAACGAACATTTTGTTTCTCTCAACATTAAGAAAAATGGATATCAATGAGAATGAGATAGCAAAATCTACCACCACACTAGTCAGATTCAATGGAGAGGCCATCATAGCATTGGTAAGAATCAAACTACTAGTCTATGCTACTAGAGAAAACAAGATGACAAATTTTCTCATCATAGATTGCCCTTTTAGGTACAACATGATCCATGGGCGACCATGGATACACTTGATGAAAGCAATCCCATATACTTACCAACAATGAATCTATTTCCCAATGAAGCATAGAATTAGAAAAATTTGAGAAAGTCAAGATGCATCCAGAAGCTGCTATATGGTGGCATTGAAGCAAAAAAAGCTAGCCTTATACCAACTACAGATGAGCCCATCGAATGGGTCAAGCATTCAAGAGCAAGGAGAGCCAGTACTTGAACAATTGGATAAAGTGCAAACTAATCTTGAAAACAAGCAGCAGACAGTAAATGTTGGCACACAGCTTGATCCAGAGGTAAAGTATGCTATAGTTGATTTCTTAAAGGCTAATAAAGACTGTTTTGCATGGTCTCATGTAGATATGCGTGGGATCAATCCAAGCATTATCGCCCACTAGCTCAATGTCGACCTAAACCATCAGCTTATGTGGCAAAAAGGAATATGACTTGGGATCGAGTAGAATAATATAGTGAAAGAGGAAGTCAGGCGTATGTTAGAAGCAAAGTCCATTCGGCCAATTCAATACCCAAATTGGTTTGTGAATGTCATGATAGTAAGGAATAAAAATGGGAAATGGCAACTGTGTGCAGACTTCATAGGCTTCAATAAAGTACGCTCAAAAGATAGCTATCCATTGCCTCACATTGATTGCCTCATCGATGCAACAACTAGCCATGAATTCCTAATCTTTCTTGATGCATTCTCTTACTATAATTAGATTGAATTGCATCCCAAAGACAAAAGATGATTGTCTTCATCACTGAGCAGGGGATTTTTTGTTTCAAGGTCATGCCATTTGTGTTGAAGAACGCTAGTGCAACCTATCAAAGACTTGTCCACTTGATTTTTAAGGAAAAATTGGAAAGAATATAGAAGTTTACATTGATGATATGCTAGTGAAATCTTTGCAGGCTCAACTTCATATATGGCATTTAAAAGATTGCTTCGACACGCTGAGGAAGTATACATAAAGTTGAACCTTGAGAGGTTTTCTTTCAGGGTCACCAGGGGGATGTTCCTTGGATATGTTATAACAAAGAGAGGGTAGAAGCAAACCCGAATTATATCAAAGCTATTCAACTTATGCCATCACCATGAAGCAAACAAGAAATTCAAAAATTTACTGGGCATGTAGCTACTCTTAGTCGGTTTATAGCTTGCTCCTTAAACAAGTGTTTATCATTCTTTTAGTTGTTAAAGAAGAGAATGAAGTTTGAATGGAATCATAGCTACAGATTGGCCTTCTAGGACTTGAAAAGTACCTCACTACTTTACTAATTCTATCAAAACTCGAAGATAGAGAGTCGTTGTATCATTATCTAGCAGTGTCAGAAACAACTGTCAGTTATGCACTTGTTAGGGAGGAAGATTCAACCCTAAAACCAGTGTTCTTTGTTAGCCACAACCTAGTTGATGCAGAAACAATGTACTCCATTATTGAAAAGCTTGTACGAGTGCTCGTTACATCCGCTTGTAAATTGCTACTATATTTTCAGGGCCACACCATCATAGTACTCTCATCCTATCCAATGCCAGCCATTTTACACAAGCTAGATTTTTCAAGAAGATTGACAGAGTGGGTTGTCAAACTCACCGAGTTCAATATCGAATACAAACCATGAACCACATTGAAAGCACAAGTGTTAGCTGATTTCGTTGTGGAATTAAAAAACGAGCCCAACAATGAGCAGTCGGGGTTGTAGGCCATACAAGTGGATGAAGTCAGCAACGAAAGAGGCTCAGGGGTCAAGGTCCTACTCGATCACCAATGGGTGAGGAGAACGAGTAGAGCTTCAGATTGGGTTTCAAAGCAACCAATAATGAAGCAACTATGAAGCTATGATTGCCAACCTAAGATTAGTTAGGACTTTGGGGGCTATTGAGCTTATAGTAGAAAGTGACTCAACCTTGGTCATCAACCAGGTTGTCGAAGAGTACGAGGCTTAGGACGACAATATGATCTTTTACCTGGAGATTGTTAACAAGCTAAAGCACTAGTTTGACCAGTTCGAAGTAAGGCACATTCCACGTGAGTCAAACTCAAGAGTAGATGAGCTTGCCAATCTTGGATCTTCTATTGAAGTAAAAGAAAAGAAAGTCATTTTGTTAGAATACATCGAGTAGCCTAACATTCAAACGACAGAGGAGATAAACTATGTTAATCCCAGGGATGATTAGTGGACCCTGTCATGAACCTATACCCGAGTAGTAATGTGGCGGTTTAATTAAAACAAATTAAATAGATTTAAACTCGCTGATTATTTAATTAATAAATTAGGAAACATGCTTTAGGTGATTTATGAAAATGTGGTAAATTTAGAACTTTTTAGAATATTACCATCCATTGAAATAGCAAGTAAATTTTATGAAATAAACTTTGAAAATAAATAAAATTATAAAAATTCGATGAAGAGTAGATTGGGCTGCACCGAACCCCACAAAGTGCACACACAATGCCGACATAATAAAATGATAAAAACCACAGTCCAATAGAAAATAAATAATGTCCTTATCATTACAATGCCTTTAAACAATATAAGCAAGTAAACTAAAAGTTCCTCGGTCTATTTGTGCAAATCAACAATGTTTTATTTGGTGCTATACTGCTAACCACTTTGAGGGGGGATTTTAAAAGCAAAGTAAAATCACGAGTGAAAGGCTCAATAGGATTTCAGTTCTAAAATCATTAATTTAATATGAAATAGGTAAATTTAGAGGCAATAGAAAGAGAAAAAATGATTACCAAGTAATTCCATACTTACCGCTCAAGTCCTGTAATCATTTGAAATTAAGAATCATTGTTTTTTTCCATTATATGCAAGTTGACTAATTCGCTACCATTGTGGACTAGCTGGGTTTTAGGACTTGCCCTCAAGGTCACTCTCTGTATGACCTGATCTTTGTGTGTAGTATCATGCATTAACATATCATCCTAAATCGAGGTTCTTAATCCATTTGGTACTTAGTGTCATTGTGATCGTATCATTATTTGGGCCTTGTATTACCAAGTTATCATATTTACATTCATTATTCCATTCATTATGTTCAAATCCATCATCCAATTGAAATGCAAAAATATCACAATTCATTCCTTTAAAAATTTTAAGAAAAACACAATGTGTCCAAAAATCTTTAAAAATCAAGGCTATCGAGGGAGGAGGGTCTACAGTCCTACCTCATTATCTAGCACAATTATGCCAACACCGTAGTCCCATTTTGCTACATGTTTGCTCATCCGAACGACAAATAACATTATGTTTAGACTAATCGTATTAGCATTTAATTGTTATCGTTACCCACTACTATACTGATCATGGTTCCTTAGTGTGCCATACATAAGTTCAATGTCTCATTTATTTTCTTATCATTTAAACACATTTTAGATCATGCTAAAAATAATTCCTAGTATAAAAATCAAGCAAAATACACTTTAAAAATGCATTTTAGAACAGGTAGGGCTCGAGTGCCTAAGAACAACCCTCTGATGCAGTATGGCCTATCGAGTTACACAAACCACGGTCGACCGCGATGTCATGACTAATATGCTCTGTTTTTGAGCATCCGAGCTTCAATCTATTTTTAACCCACTTTAAACAAGTTCTAATGAAATTTAAATATTTCCAAATGATTTATAATCATTATATGAGAGCTATAAACATGATCTTATGCACATGCAACATATTTTCATCATTTCTCAAGCATTTATTCAAATAAATTAGAAAATAGACAAAATAATGTAAAAATCACTTAAATTCGGTTCTAACCTAAATGGATCATGAATTTATGGTGATTTAAGTCCTACAAACTCAGATTATATGTGTTTATGTCTTTGCTGACTCGGATCTTAATTTGCATGCACAAATGTTGTTCAAAGAGGCCGAAATCAAGACTGTTTCATGAAGCTATTTCTCAAACATTTTGACACACAAATTTGTAAAGAAAATCAGAGTTAAAAAGCCTAAATTTGAAAGATTAATCTAGTAAAACATAGCTAATCTTGAGTGAAACATTTTTGAAAAGAAACTTACTGACTTGAACTTTGTTTCTTGGCCTCTGATTAGTTGGAAATGAAGGCTTCTTGCTTCTGTACTCTTGGAGCAAGAGATGGGGTATATGACTGAGTGGTTTGAGAGCATACAGAAGAAGAAAATCCCAAAAAAGGGTGTGGAGGTTGTGGAAAAGAATGAGAGGAAAAGCCAATGAAATACTACTGCTCATCAGCACTCTTTGGTTTAGAATCCATAGCTGCTTTTTAGGCAAAACCATGTCTGGCACATGATTTTACTTAGCCAATCTCAAGGCTATAGAGGGTTGCTATACATGGAGTTTGTGAGTGGTAATTCTAGTTTTCAAAGAAAAAGGGAAAGAGCTTTGGGTCTTTAAGCTGGGTTTCATGTGATTTTGTCTGAATAGGAAAAAAAGGACTTCTTAGGAATTTAACAGTTTGTTTTTACAAAATCTGAATTTTTAGGGAATAAAAATAAAAATACCAAAATTGTTTAAAAATGAGTTAACATAATGCTAAAATTCATTTAAGGTAGTTTAACAAACACTAAAATTTAAGATGAACAACAAAATAATTAAAATTGAAATTAATTAAGAAAATATCATAAAATGATCAAATTAATCTTAAATTATAATATTGCTCACTAATTCACCGATTTATACACTAATCACATTTAATTAATTTTTTGACATTTCAGCTCTCTTCTCCTAAAGGAATTTCGTCCTCAACATTAGAAAGCATCTCAAAAGCAAAATAAATATAGGTACAGTTCTTGCTTCGTTGATTCCAAATCCCATGTTGCCTCATCGACACCATGGTGCTATCACAAGACTTTCACTAGTGGTATATCATGACATTCTAAGCTCGTTGCCTTTTGATCGATGATCTGGATCAACAACTCATCATAGATCGTGTCTTCTTGTATCAAAACATCATAGAATGAAACAATCTTGCTTGGTTCGGGTGGGCATTTCTAGAGCATCGACACATAGAACACACTGTGAACATGAGAGAGCTCGAGGGGAAGATAAAGTTGGTAAGCAACTACACTGGCACGGTGAGTAATCTCAAATGGCCCGATGTACCTCGGTGCCAGTTTCCCACTTATACCAAAACGCGCAACCCTTTTGCTTGGCGAGACCTTTAGAAGAACAAAGTCACCTGCTTCAAATTCTAGAGGTCGGTGTCTCTTGTTAGCATAACTCTTCTGTCAGCTTTGGGCAGCTTTCAATCGAACCCGAATCACGAGAACTTTATCATTATTCTCACGAATCTCCTTAGGTCAAGTGATGATCCTATCCTTTGGTTCTAACCAACAAATCGGTGACCAACACGATCTCCCATAAAGTGCCTCGAATGGTGCCATATTGATACTTGCTTGGTAATTGCGAACTCAGCTAGATACAAGTGCCTCTTCCAATTTCCGTCGAAGTCCAATATACAAGCATGTAACATATCCTCAAGAATCTAAATAATTCACTCATACTATCCATCTGTCTAAGGATAAAATGTAGTGCTAAAATTCATCTTCGTGCCTAGTGCCTCTTGGAATTTTCTCCAACATTTAGCGTTAAACTGGGTATCTCTATAAGTGGTAATGGAGAATAGAACTCTGTGCGGTTTTACTATATTCTTAAGATACAACTCTCCAAGGACTCTTCTAGAGCACATCAATTTGAAGGATATGAAATGTGCTAAATTTATCAACCTATCATGGCAACCTAAATTACATCGTGCTTCTGCGCCATTCTTGATAAATCGGTGAGGAAATTTATCATAATATGCTCCTACTTCTATCTTGGAATAAGAAGCGGTCGAAGTTGTCCAATGTTTCTAGTGTTCGGTTGTCACCTAGAGACAAGTTATACACTTGGCGACATAATCTAGAACATCCTTTCTCATACCTCTCCACTAATATTATCTCTTTAGATCATAATACATCTCCGTGCTTTCTAGATGAATAGAAAAACGAGACTTATGTGCCTCATCCATTGTAGCCTTTGTTGCCTCTTCTATTATAGGCAACGCAAAACATTTTTTGAAATACAAAGATCTATCTACACGTATCCTCCATTCATCGAACTATTTTTTGTTTTGCATCCAAGTCTATATCTCCTAAAGATGCTGGTCCCGCCATTAATTCTGTTTTACCATTTGGACAAGTGCTAGGGTAGATTTCAATCTTATATAACAAAACCTGATTTCAATCTTTGTAATGTTGTAGCCTATACTCACTTATCGTAACATCTGTCTTCCAATCCTTAAATGCTAGATAAGCCAGAATTCCAAAAAATTTCTTGCTGAGTGCATTTGCAACTACATTGGCTTTTCCTAGATGATAACATAGCGTGAAGTCATAGTCTTCCATAAATTCCCTCCATCTCTGCTGTCTGAAATTCATATCCTTCTAAGTAAACAAATACTTTAGATTTTTGTGATTTGAGAAAATCTAAAATATCGCTTTGTACAAATAACATCTCTAAATTTTTAGTGCATGAATTACTGCTACAAGTTGTGGTTCATGAGTGGGATAGTTCTACTCATAAGGCTTCAGTTGTCGTGATCCATATGCCACAAACTGTCCATGTTGCATCAACATACATCCAAGTTTACATCCTGATGCATCAATGTAAACTTGATAAGGCTCGTCACTACTTGGAATGATTAGCATGGAGTAGTGTTTAATTGGGTCTTCAACTCTTGAAAAGCATACTTACATTTAGCATTCTATTCAAACTAAACATCTTTCTTAGTCAATCATGTCAATGGTGTCACTATCTTTAAGAAGTTTTGCATGAATCTTTGGTAGTATCCTTGGTCGTTCCTTGGTTGTTCCTATTGCACCACTGTTTCTATATTAGAAGGATCCACTAAAATACCTTCATCAGAGATAACGTGTCCTAGAAAGTTGACTTCGGTCAACAAAAATTCATACTTCTCTTTTTTAGCATATAGTTGATGTTCCCTCAGAGTCTGAAGTACAATCCTCAAATGCTACTCATGCTCCTCTCAGGTCTTAGAATAGATCAATATGTCATCAATGAACACTATATAAATTGATGCAAAAAAGGCCTGAAAATCTAATTCCTCAAGTCCATAAAAGCTATAGGGGCGTTCATCAATCCAAACGACATTGCCAAGAACTCTAAGTATCCATATCAGGTGTTCAAAGCCATCTTGGGAGTATCCTCCCCGTTGGCTCTAAGCTAATGATATCTTAAGCACAAGTCTATTTTGGAAAAGTACCAAGAACCTCCTAATTGATTGAACAACTCATCGGTCCTAGGTAATCGATACTTGTTCTTCCCTGTGACATGATTCAACTGTCGGTAGTCAATGTACAACCTGAGAGTACCGTCATGTTTCTTGGCAAATAGAACTGGCACATCCCATTGTAACCTACTGTTCCAAATGTATTCTTTATCTGTAAGTTCCTACAATTATTTAATTTCTGCCAGTACCATTTGATATGGTACAATGGAAATCGAAGTGGTCCCAGGGAGTAACTCAATATTAAATTTCAATTTCTCGGTGTGGTGGTAATCTAGGTAACTTGTCAAGGAAGACATCATTGAACTCGCTAACCATGAGTATAACTACATTCCTTTCGGTTGTACTAGAATCTCTTTCTAGGTTTAGTAGAAGCGTGTAACAAGCTAAGTTTCTTTGCCCTCTAAAACATGACTTTAAAAATTGTTCATTCATCACTCGATCATCACCACCCTAGTACTTGATCGATGTTCCCTTATCAATCACTAAGGTCACTTTTCTAAGGTGATAATCTACAACAACGTTATACCTAGACAACCAATTTATACCTAGAATTACATCATAAGTGCTCATGGGGATTACAATTAAATTACTTCTTAAAATATCATGCCCAATTATTATTTTATAGGATCTACACACATTACTAACATATAATCGCCTCAAGGGTGAGATAATTATCAGGAGTTCACTAAATTCTTCTATTTCAAATCCTAAGGTTTTTACAAATATATTCAAAATAAGAGAATACGTGGCATCAGTATCAAATAAGACATGAGCTAAAGATTATGAAACAATAATCGTATACCATCAACAATCGCATTATTGGCCTAAGCACTAGAACTTCTTGCAATCATGGTGTGAACTTAAACTAGGGCTTTTCCTTTTCCTTTATTAACATTTTTGGGTCCAGGGTTTTTTGGCCGATACTGTTGTGGCGGAGGAGATTATACACTAGCCGAACTGGGCACTTTATAATGTGGAAGGTTCCTTTGAAAACTTGACGACTGATAACCTTACGCTGAGTAAGGCATCTGCTGAGGGGTAAACCAGTGGAATTGGGGCTAAGAGACTTGTTGAGGCTGAGCAAAAGATTGGGCCTAAGACTGATGAGATGCACCCTCTTTAAATTGAGATCCCTGTTGAGAATTCCTTATTGGGCATTTCCCTTTGATTTGTCCTAGTTGCTGACAGAAGTGACAATGGAAGTTATAGGGATTACTTTGTCCGTTACCTAAGGAACTACTGCTTCCATTGTTGGCACGCCATGTCGATTCTTCGCTTGAGCCTGATGGTTGTTGTTGCCCCTCCTATAGTTCCTTTAGGGCCCGCCTAAGGTCCTTGGTCTATTCTTATATTAAGTGAAATTATCGCTTTCCACTCACCATATACCCGAATCCGTAAAGCAATGAGATGTCGTCAGAAAGATCCCTTGAGCCCTTCCTAAAATTTGATGCACTTTTTTTGTTCAGAAGCCACAATAAATGCGGAGAACCTAGCCAATTTAGTAAACTTCATCTCGTATTCCCTGACTATCATGTCACCCTCTTCTAGATGGTAGAATTCAATAATTTTCTTGTCTCTATACCCCTATGGGAAATAGCGATCATAGAACAACCTTTCAAACCTGTCCCAATCAATATTTCTATTGTTTCCTACATGTCTTTCCTGTTTCCACCAGCCAATAGCACTTCCCTCCAGTTTATAAGCTACAAACTCAACTTGGTATTCCACTGGTACTCCAAGTGTATCTAAATATTATACTACCAAATTGAACCAATATTTGGCCGCTTGAGGATCCCCTTTTTCATCGAAAGTTGGAATGGCCGCACATCAAAATTCCTTGAAATATTCATGCCGGTGACTCATGCTCCTTCACCGCCATCTGCCGGAAGGTAGTGACCATAGCCTCTATTATACCTTCATTATCATCAGGTTTCGCATCAGCCGCAGCTAGACGACGCATAGGTGCCATATCTCTTAGTTTTGAAAATAAAATTGGACTCTTAGTGGTTTTCATTATTGCATCTACGTATGCACAATTCCCAAGGTTCAAACTTAGGGCTCTGATACCAAATCTATCACGAACCCAAAACCCGGGTAGCGTCGTATTGGTTTAATTAAAACAAATTAAATAGATTTTACTAAGCTCGTTGATTATTTAATTAATAAATTAAGAAACATGCTTTAGGTGATTTATGAAAATGTGGTAAATTTAAAACTTTTTAGAATATTTCCATCCATTAAGACTTAGCAAGTAAATTTTATGAAATAACCTCTGAAAATGAATAAAATTATAGAAATTTGATGAAGAGCAGATTGGCCCGCATCGAACCCCACACAATGCACACACAATACCGACATGAGCAAAATGATACAAACCATAGTCCAATGGAAAACACATAATGTCCTTATCATTACATGCCTTTAAACAATATAAGCAAGTAAACTAAAAGTTCATCGGTTCACATGTGCAAACCAACAGCATCCTATTTGACGCTATACTGTGAACTACCTAAAGCGAAAATTTTAAAAACAAAGTAAAATCAAGAACGAAAGGCTCAGTAGGACTTAAGTTCTAAAATCATTAATTTAAAATGAAATAGATAATTTTAGAGGCAATAGAAAGACAATAAATTATTATTAAGTAATTCCATACTCGCCATTCAAGTCCTATAATCATCTGAAATCAAGAATCATTTTTTTCCATTATGTGCTAGCCGACTATTCACCATCATAGTGGCCCAGTTGGGTTTCGAGACTTGCCCTCAAGGTCGTTCTCTACATGCCTCGATCTCTATGTGTGGCATCATACACTAACATATCATTCCAAGCGGGGGTCCTTAATCCATTTGGTACTCAGTGTCATTGTGATTATATCATTATTTGAGCCTCATATTACTGGGTTATCACATTTGCATTCATTATTCCATTCATTATGTTGATATCAATTATCCAATTGAAATGCATAAATATCACAATTCATTCCTTTAAAACATTTTAAAAATCAAGGCTATCAAACAAGGAGGGTCTAGAGTCCTACCTCGTTATCTAGCACAATTACACAAGCACCTAGTCCTGTTCCACTACATGTTTGCTCCTCGGAATGACCGATAACCTTAGGCGTAGACTAATCGTATCAACATCTAATTCTTATCGTAATTCACTAGTATACTACTCATGGTTCCTTAGTGTGCTGTACATAAGTTCAATAGTGTGCCATACATTAGTTCAATGTCTTAGTTATTTTCTTATCATTTAAACACATCTTAGATCGTGCTAAAAACTATTCTAGGTCTGAAAATCAAGCAAAATAATGCATTTTGGAATAGGTAGAGCTTGGATGGCTTGAGAACAACCTCTAGTGTAGTGCGATCGATCACATACAGTGTTTCACAGATGGTCGTGTATCGACGATTGCTCATATGACAGCGTTACATAGACCGTGGTCGACCACTCTGTCGTGATCAGTATGCTTTGTTTTTGAGCATCTGAGCTTCAATATGTTTTTAACTCACTTTAAAAAGTTCTAATGAAATCTAAACATTTCCAAATGATTTATAATCATCATTTGAAACTTATAAACATGATTTTATGCACATGCAACACATTTTTATCATTTCCTAAGCATTTATTCAAATAAATAAAAATAGACAAAATAACGTAAAAATCACTTAAATTCGGTTCTAACCTCAATGGAGCATAAATTTATGGTGATTTAAGCCCTATATGCTTAGATTATATGTGTTTAAGGTTTTGCTACCTCAGACCTTAACATGCATGCACAAATGTTGTTTAAAGAGGCCAAAATCAAAGCTGTTTCATGAAGCCATTTCTCAGGCATTTTTACATGTGAATTTGTAAAGAAAATTAGAGTTAAAAAGCCTAAATTTGAAAGATTAATCTGGCAAAACATTGCTAACCTCGAGTGAAACATTTTTGAAAGAAACTTGGTGACTTGAACTCTGTTTCTTAGCCTCTGATAAGCTAGAAACGAAGGCTCCTTGCCTCGTGTTCTTGGGGAAAGAAATGGGGTGTATGACTGAGTGGTTTTAGAGCACAAGGAAGGAGAAAATCTAGAAAAATGATGTGGCAGTTGTGGGAAAGAATGAAAGGAAAAGCTGATGAAATACCTGTGCACATTAGCACTTTTTGGTTTATAATCCAGAGCTAGATTTTAAGCAAAAGCATGTCTTGCACATGGTTTTACTCAGCCCAATTTCTAGGCGATAAAGGGTTGCTACACGTGGAGTTTGTGCGTGGTAATTCTGGCTGTCAAAGAAAGGGGAAAAGGCCTTGGGTCTTTAAGACGGATTTCACATGATTTTGTCTAAACAGGAAAAAAAGGACCTGTTGGGAATTTGGTAGTTTGTTTTTACAAAATCTTCATTTTTAGAGAATAAAAATAAAAATACCAAATTTATTTAAAAATAAGTTAACAAAATGCTAAAATTCATTTAAGGTAGTTTAACAAACACTAAAATTTAAGATGACGAACAAAATAATTAAAATTGAAATTAGTTAAGAAAATATCATAAAATGATCAAATTAAACTTAAATCATAATTAGGCATACTAGTTCACCAATTTATATGCTAATCACATTTAGTTAATTTTTGGACATTACTGACCCCAATTGAAATATGCATAAGCAATGGGTGGCTCCCAGAAGATAAATAAGTAGTAAGGAAAATCAAGATTCAAGTAGCAAGATAGTGGTTGATAGGTTAGAATCTTTGCAAATGGTCGATTGTAGGTCCTTACCTTTGATGGCTAGGAAAAGACAAAACTGAGCAAGTGATTCAAGAAGTTCATGAGGACTCACGTGGAAATCATTCTGGAGGACGATCACTGTGCAACAAGATCAAAAGGAAAGTTATTCCTGGCCCACCAAGCAGAGTGACTCAGAAGAGTTAACAAAAAAAATGTGACAGTTGCTAGAGACACGTACTAGTAATCTACCAACCTATTAAAAAATACCATCGATCAATTCGCCATACCCATTCATGAAATATTCAATGGATGTGGTCGGACCACTTTTGCAAGCCCTTAGGCAGGTAAAATGCCTTTTCGTTCTTATAGATGACTTCTTAAATGATTCAAAACTGAAGCCTTTGCAGGTATTAAAGAACGTGATGTTGAAAGATTCATTTGAAGAAATATCATCTACTAGTTTAGAGTGCCTAGAGAGATTGTCATGATAATGGTTCCCAATTTATCTATACCTCTTTCAAGAAATTCTATTAGGATTGAGATATCATCTTGAGCTTCTTGACACCTAGGCACCCATAGGGAAACAGATAGGTCGAAGCAACAAACAAAAAGATTGTTGGGAATTTGAAAAAAAAGCTAGAAGCAAGGAAGGTTTGCTAGGTCGAAGAACTCCTGATGGTACTATGGGCCTATCGAGCGACTCTAGGGTGAGCAACAAGTGAATCCTCGTTTTCTCTTGTTTATGACACAGAAGCAATGATACCAGCTAAAGAAGGCACTTGAGACCTCAGGATCGACTACTCCCTCCTCATCTTCAGCATATGAGAGGAATTGTAGTATATTTGCCCTTATCCATATAAAGCAACGAAATCACCTTGCATATCCAATACTTCAACGACTTGTTTTTTGCTACCATAATATGAAGTTGAAAAAACATTGTATGGAAGTTGAAGATGATGAGATTGTAGAATTAGATTATATAGACCTTGAAGGAATAGCAACCGAAGACGGTGAAGAAGAGGATGATCAACTATTCCAATAGATTTGAAATGGTCACTTGGATGATGAAGAAAGCAACCCTGGCCCACATATATCTACATTGTTCATGAGCATGGAATAGACGTAGAGAGGGCAATGGTTAAAGAAGTTAGGAGCAGTGATGGTGAACATAATTCATTTGAGGTAAGATTATGAGATTCTTTTAGGAGTGATAATGATGATGACGAATCTGATAATGCTAACATTGGATGACAATAATATTTCCATGTTTACAATCAATGAATTTAGGATCTAATTATAGCAGCTCTTTCAATGAGGCTCCTCATGCTTATTATCCATATAATCAGGACTTTAGAAAGTATGACGGTTATAGAATTTTCAATTATCCTCATCCAAGCATACTGCTATAATCTCAGGCAAACAATTGAAAGAATTTACAATTTCCTATTTATAGAAATACAATGGGAAGAACTCAAGAAACTTACATATGGCATATTCATAACTATATACGGTGCTACTCAGATAACATGTCATGGTACGAATATTGTTTGAACTAAGATAAAATCCTAACTATGTTTGAGCCTCACAGAACTTCCTTTTAATTTTGAGAAATCTATTATGTATAGAGTTTATTGTGCAAATCATGTTTATTTATATTTTTTTAATATTTATTGTATTTCAAAATATTAAAGACATATTTAATATTAAATTTTTAAAATTTCTATAATTTTTATTAAAATTTCTATCAATAAATTAAAATACTAATATTTTTACTAATATTAATATTTTCATCCTTGCATCTATATATACTTACTCAAGTGGCGCCGTTCATATTCCTTCGATTGTTTAACTTTTCTTCATTATTATAAGTACTTTTATGCCACATCATCGTTTATTCTTTCTAAACAATGTTGTATTTTTTGCCAATTAGATTAAATTTACGTCAACAACATAATTTTTTAGGGGACTCCAACTGCACATAGTTTTGCGACAGAGACTATACTCCGAGTCCATTTTGCACTAAAATACAGTCTAAATTTGGCACAAATATAAAAATAACAATGATAAAATAAAAAATATTTTTGAACCCAAATTCCATCGGCTAAGAGCAGAGCTAGAAAAATTAGTCAAGAAGAACGAAACATATACTAACATTATCAAGAAAAATTAAATAAAAGAGATACAAAACTTTATGAAAGGCAAAATATAATTTTAAGAGGGCGGATTATTATTTTTGGGAAGGTGCACTATAATCTTTTAAAAATTTTACATATAATATTGAAAGAAAAAAATTCAAAGGAGGCGGATGCCTACTCTTGTTCCTGTATAGCTCTGCCGTGTCATAGACCATAGTTTTTAGATTTATTTTTATTATCATAAGTTACAAAAAAACAAGTTGATTTTTGCCATGAAAAGAAGTTCACATAGAAATGTGACGGTACATATTTGGAATACCAAAGTTGTTCCGGAAGTTGTCCGTTGGAGACAGTAGTCTACTATGCTACCAATGGTACCTTGCCATAATACTAAAAGGAAGTATGTCGGAATACTAGGAATTCAGGCTACCAAAGGTGCATTTTGTGCTATTGACAAATAACCAAAAGTGTTACTGGAAATCTTTTACCAGAACAGTGAAATATAGAGGCAGAAGGTGAAGCACCTCTGATGGTCAGGGTGATCGTACCATGAAAGCGCCCACGAAGGGGAGAGCTAGCTGCGATAGCCCTCGATGTCACGCCCTTGCACTTGAATTACCTCTTTTCTGTGCTTAGAAAATACGATCTGGATGTGTACAATAACCTTGCGTGGGCTATTTGGTGGGATTGAAACTCTCTTGTCCATGGTACGGGGTCGAGGACCACAAAGAAGCCATTGAATTTGCCAAACATCTGCAGGGTTCCCCGTATTTGGCTGAATGCATAGCAGTTAGAAAAGGGTTGCTGTTTTTGCTTGATCAGAACTGGGGGGTTTGAGAATGACGAATCTGATGCAACCTCTATTGTAGTTTCCACTGAAAACAGACGATGTTTTAATGCGTTAAAAGGTCCAATCATCAGCTGGGAAATTTGTTATTTATGTCTGCAAGATTATTGCAATTCCTTTTCTCCTATCTCTAGGAAGCCCAATGGTTTTGTCCATGGCTTAACAAAGTTTGGTTTTTTCGTCATATGCTTGTTTGAACTCTGTTTGTAGTTGTTAATTTTCAAAAAAAGAAAAACAAAACTCTTATTACGTATTATTTGGGACATTCAATCCTGTCTTATAAGTTATAACTTACAAGCACGTCTACAATACACCTCAAAATATTGAAATGTATACCAAAAAAATTATCCCGGCCGTTGAAAAATATCAACTATTGCCTATTAGATTCTAGATGTTATAAAATAAAGCAAAATATAACAAAAGACTAAAGAGAACAAAAGAAGACACAAGAAAAAATGAGAGACAAAGTAACTTTCTTTACTTTTACTTGTGAGGGATAAACATACAAACTTAGCACAACCTCTATTTATATATGCCAAGAATCATAACTAGAGACAATAGCAATAGAGATAACTTACATAGGTTATATATACAATTAAGAGAGACATAATGTACAATATTAAGAGGGATTCAATGATGAGATAATGTGGTCTATGTGTGAATTGTAAATTTGCAATAAAACCCTTGCATGTAACTCATGGTATACCAAGAGGTGGCATCCACACACATACTTGATTTATAACACTTCCACTTAGATGTCCACCATACGAAGAATATGCCTCATTAAAAACCTTACTAAGATAAAAACCTTACTAAGAAAAAATCCAATGGGAAAAAAAAAACCTTATTGAAGGAAAAAAGAGTACATAATTCTTGTATGGTCTGCGTTTAGGATTGCCTTATTAAAAACCTTGTTAGGAAAATTCAATGGGATAAAACCTCGGCTAAGGAAAAAGAGTACAATATGCAGTGTCTTCCCCTCATGTCAGAGTCTCTTCTTCAAAAGATCTCGGAATCAACGCATACCAATTTTGTACACCAACTTCTCAAATATTATTATAGGAAGTGCCTTTGTAAACAAATCTGCCAAGTTGTCACTGGAGCGAATTTGATGTACATCGATCTTTCCTTTCTTTTGAAGCTCATGTGTGAAAAAAGAATTTTAGCAAAATGTGTTTTGTTTTGTCTCCTTTTATGTAACGCCTTTGAGTTGGGTGATATTGGCTGCATTATCTTCATATAACATCGTTAAACATTCTTTTTTGAACAAAAGATTACAAGTTTCTCTTATATATTACACTAGGGATCTGAACCATACACATTCTTGACTTGTCTCGTGAATTTTCGATATCTCAACATGATTCGAAGATGTGATGGTTAGGGTTTTCTTTGTCAAGTGCCAAGATATAGTTGTACCACTATATATAAACAAATGACTTGTTTGTGATCGTGCTTTATATAGATCAGATAAATATCTAGCATCTGCAAATCTAATCAATTTTGACTTAGAATCTTGAATATAATACAAAACCATATGTATTATACCACGAAGATAACGAAGTATTTGTTTGACACCATTCTAATTGCTTTGAGTTAGTGAAGAACTACATCTCGATAGTAAGCTAACAGACAATGCTATGTCAGGTCTTGTGCAGTTAGCAAGATACATTAGTACACTAATAGCACTAAGATGTGGTACTTCTGGACCAAAAATGTCTTCATCATCATCTTGAGGACGAAAAGGATTCTTTTCCACATCAAGGAATTGTACAACCATGGAAGAACTCGTTAGATGGTATTTACCTGTAGTAAAATATTTTAATACCTTTTCAATATATGTTGATTGATGAACAAAAATCCCTCCCGATAAATGCTTGATCTACAAGCTGAGAAATTTTTTTTTGTTTTGTTTTTTGTTCCATAAATCCTACGTTTTAAATTCATTTTTCAAATATGTTATCGTTGTGGCGTCCGGCCCGGGCGTACTCCCTCAAGCCTCCATAGGACCCACCTTGCGGGACCCCGGACTTGTGGCTCTTATTGGTAGACCATCCCCGTGCCGCCCACTCATCCGTACTGTCCCCTCTGGGGCCTCAGGGTTTTCTTTCGCGTCCCTCGGGTTCGAACCTCAAACCTCCCTTAAGAGGTTCTTATTTCCTTCTCGAGTACCAATTGAGCTAATAGCTCAATTGGTACTCGAGAAGGAAATAA
>CAMOHE010026454.1:0-10788 GCA_946598075.1 Artocarpus hirsutus | reverse complement strand
TCGATATGCTAAGCTATTGAATGGAACCCATAAGGCGCATGTACATTCTACGGAGGAGGTTTCCCTCTTTCCTTTACACTTTAATTTGCTTCGTCCTTGTGGAAGTTTTTAAATTCTAGCTTTCATCTTCCTGCAGGCTGAAAAACTCTCAACATACAAGCCAACAATCAATTCTACATCGTTGATTGCTGATCTTGAGAAGATGGAGTTGACAGCTACAAATGCTTTAGCGTACTTCAACAGCACTAGACACATGATTGTGTACTATGAGGACGTTATGACGAACTGCACCGTAAGTTTGAAACAGTTTTCTTAACTGGGTCTTAGTAGTTGGTTAATCACAAGCTACTTATTTTGAAGCTGCAAAATATACCAGTCTCGATTCCTGATAAATGTTCCTAAACTATAATCTAGATTCTAGCCATGGCCAAACACTTGTTGACTTTGTTTTCTTTTTCTTCCTAAAAGTGAGTTTGCATTTGATTTTCCCTGTCCTTTTCACCGGGACTCATCGCCTGAATTCTTTCTTCTATTGCCAGAACTGTGCTTGTTATAACCCTTTTTGCGTGAACAGTAACTCATGTCTCTCGCTCTTTTTTTGTTTTTTTCCTTCGCGCAGAAACTGCAAGAGGTTCTAGATTTTCTCGGGGTGCCACGAATGGAGCTAAAAAGCCGTCAGGTAAAGATACACAAAGGGTCATTAACAGACCACATCAATAACTGGGACGACGTCAACAGGACGCTTAAGGGAACAGCTTATGAACATTTTCTCTACTCCGACTACTGATTCTAAATCTGCCGATAACATCACTGGATTGGAGTAAATACCAACCTAACTACTGAATTTTTTCGACAGAAGCTGTCAGGGTTTTGGGCGGCTGTTAGAAACAAGTTTTGGCTGCAACACCCTCTCGGTTTTGCTGATTTTTCGTTTGGCTTTCTCCCATCAACAATTCGTTGGTGTGTCCTACACTTTTTTTCCCCCTTTTTATTAGCTTTTCTTATAGACCCGGCCAATTTGTATCTGTTAACTAAACAATGCGAGTAAATATCCAATTGTTTAATGCAAAAAAAAAAAAAAGATAGGGCATTATGTCTTGTGTTCTTTGGAAACGGATTGGAAAGTTTGAGACATGAGGGACTCATTTACTTCCTTAAAATGATATGCTAGGAAAAATATCTTAGGTGAAATAATTTTCTTTGAGTCAAACTCACAAGGTTTATGTAGAAGCCACAAATCACAAGGTTTTCATAAGGTCCACAATCAAACTCAAATGTAGGCCAAATATGGGTCTCCTGATAACAACATGTCGTTCTGTTTTAACGGTGGCCGACTATTAGAGTGCACAAGGTGTTTGGAAACAGGATTCCAATAATGGTTTGAGTCGAAAACAATGTAAAACTGGTTTGAGTCAAACTTTCTTTTAATGAGCTGAATGACGTTAAAAGTACTTACCAACGTTAAAAGTTCTCTGGCAACGCTAAAGAGGCAGTCTAGGATAAATGTGGAGCTCCTCAATATCTGACCGTCCATCTTCACATGGAATATCTAATCCGTGACAACAGGTTCCTTAACTGGAGCCGTTTCTTGAGTTTTCTGTCGTTTTTCGTAGCTTGATGATGTGTCTCGAGTTTTGCTTTATTATGCTGACAGGGTAGAGGTCTTGCCATTTTTCTCAGCATGAGTAGGTGTCGTTTTTAGAGGTTGGGTAAATGAAAGAAAACCCTGTTTTGGGATTTTATTACATTTATCCCCTGAACTTTTAGTACTTTCTGTAGTGGGGTCTTTAAGCCTGTTTTTGGTGGTATTTGAGTCCTTAAACTTAACAAAGTGTGGCAAGTAAGTCTTAATAAAAAATTTCTTCAAAATTAGGACAGAAACGATTACATGAGACACACATGACTTATTTAGAACATCGATGTACCTCTTTTACTTCTACTAAGAGTCAAATTATTCAAGTTTATGCCAAAAAAAGAAAAAAAAAACCATAAAAATTGTATAATTGTTAATGATGTTTTTAACAAATAATTGATTTATATGTATATTTTTATCATTGTCATGCTAGAAATTTCTTCCCTTCTCATCTAAATGAGTCATGTGTGTGAGTGCGTCTCATGTGATCGTTTTCTATCTTAATTTTGACAAATGTTACTATTGGCTATCTACTACTGACTATCAAGATCCAACTACAGCGATAGGAGAGATAAAGACCGAGAAAGGGAGAGGGAAGTGCCTGCTCCTGTGCGGTGTAGCGAAGAGGAGATCTTTGTCATCCTCAATCAAAGGATTCAAGACGGGGTAGTAATTAGGGAGTTAATTACTACACTTACCTAAGTTTAGAGATTCAGTTGCTATGATAAAAAAGTTAAAAGACTACATTGCAAAAAAACTAAAAGTTTAAGGAATAAATAAACAAAAACCCTATTTTAGTTTTATTTTATTTTATTATTTTTTTTTTAGGTTTTGAACTTTTTGTGTGAGTCCTTTTTCTACTCGGTGTAGCTTCTTGTTGTTTTTTGTATTGTTGTCCCTCTACTCATAAAGTGGTTTCTTAATAAACTATCCCAAATAGTTCTTGCGTCTTATACTATCCTCGCCGTTTTCTCAAGTAAGTGTCATTTTTTGATGTTGTTTATTTTCCAACATTTCCGCTTATTTGTTCTTGTTGGTGTCTTTTTTCTACTTGGTGTAGCTTCTTGTTGTTTTTTATGTTGTCACTTTACTAAAAAAAATGTTTATCAGTACTCATCACTCTTAAACTTTAGGTTCTTTTTTTATTTTACCTTATGAACTTTAAAAATCACCACCATGTCTCTAAAATTTTAAAACTCCTCATTTTATCTTTAAACTTTAAAAACCACCATCATAAACTTTCAAAACTCCTCATTTTGCCCCATAAATCTCCGATTCTCTATTAAATAGATAGAATTAAGCCTACGTAATTCGTATATTGGTCACTTATAAGAGAAAAATAAGATTTTTTTACACCTAAGTTTTGTTTCACGTTTACACTCCCACGTAGGAGGGTGTGTGTGTGTTTTTATTTGAACTCTATTTAGGAAAAGTTTATATGCACATTTCTTCTCATCTTTAATATGTAACTCTTATTTAATAAGTCAATATTGTTAGCCGATATCTCTTTATTTTTAATGTGACTCATATTTTTTGTTATTCAAATTCAAATATCGGCAAATAATATCAACTTATTAAATGAGTTATACATTAAAAATGAAAAGAAATGTGCAGACAAAATCTTTCTAAATAAGATTCAGATAAAAAAAAACTTTAAGTGATAGTGTAAATATGAAACAAAACTTAAGAGTGATAAAATTTTATTTTTGTCTTTACAGAGGACCCCATGTGCAAATTATGAGAGCTTAATTTTGTCTTTTTGGCTAGAAAATCGGAAGTTCAGGAGGTAAAATGAAGAGCTTTGAAAGTTCGTGAAGTAAAGTGATAATTTTTAAAGCTGAAGGGATAAAGTGAGGAGCTCTCGAAGTTTAAAGAGTAAAATAATAATTTTTAAAGTTAAGAAAACAATGTGAAAGAAACCTTTAAATTTAAGAATCATTGGTGTTAATAGCAATTTTTTTTAAGCAACTATTGTTAATAATGTTGCTTGTTTCTTGATATTTATGTCCTATTTACTTAGTGTCTCTTTATTATCGTTTCTTTTTTCATTTTTTTTACAAGATAGTTTTTGGCATTTCCAAATTTCTAATATTTACCTTTGAAAATAAGTTAAAATTTGAAATTAAGATTTAAACACTATAGCATACGAAAGCTTTATATTATAACAAACTACTGTAACATATGAGAGTTTTACACTTTAGTTGAAACTTAATGTAGTTCTCTATTCATGTCATTGTACATACAATTTTTCCCCCTTTCTAATAAGCAACACCTCCGTCTTTCTAGTGATTGTTGTTTGTATGCCAATGGTGTCTTTTATCCTATTGTTTTTGTGTCGAATTATGTTGTTTTATGAAGTTGATTTTTCAAGGTTATGTTTGTCGTCTTTTTTTTTTTCCACTCCTATTTTGTATATTGTTTTTATTTCTAAATATATTGTTTTTTTAAAAGATGGGATGTATAACGGAGGATGATAATATTATTTTTTCGATATTTAAGCAGGTATGTCATATCTATAACTTATATATAAACATGTGTATATATATATATATATATTTATTATATAAAGCAAGTTACAAAAATATCCTCTAAATGTACTATCTTATTAAAAATATCATCCGACAAACTACTCATTAAAATTGCCTTTTTATTTAAAATTGAAGATTTATTAAAAGACTAAGTTATCTTTTTTTCTCGAAATAAAACCTACCAGGTTTCGTCCTTGAACCCGCCAAGTGTTATCATGGAACCCGTTGAAACCTGCCTTCGGAGTGGGATGCTAGATTGTAACCTACTAGATTCTAACTTGTAAACTACCAGATCTCAATATTTTTTTTGAAACAAAAAGTACCAATTGCCTTTGTTTGCTGGCGCTGGTGTTGGATTGTAACCTGGTAGGTATTTAAGTAAAAACTAGCATATTTCAATATATTTTCTTTAAAATAAAAAAATACGTTATTGTCTCCAGTCACCAGCATAGAGTACCGGAGCATAAATAGAACCTATTAAGTGCCGTCTCAAAACCCGCTAAATTCTATCCTAGAACTCGTTGGGTTTTAACTTGAAACCTGCTAGATTTAGTCCAAAAAAAATTGCCTGAACAGCCGTATTTTGTCTCGAAACTCATCGAATTCCATTCTAGAATCTACCAGGTTTCTTTCTACTATTAACAACAAATTCAATTCTCTGACTGATTTCACAAAATCAAACTACAATACTAATTTCCATTTCACAATGCTAATTTACCAGGTTCCAAATTAGAGAACAAAACCTAAATGAGTGAAAAAAAAAGTTGTTGAACCAGGTTCCATTTCTTAGTCTGCATCGCTTTTCTATTCCCCCAACCATCCAAGATCCAAATTCCTCAAAAATCTGCTTTAATTTCTCACAATTCCATAAAATCTTGATCTCGATGCTCATAGTTTAAAACATCTGTATCATCCATGGTAGCGAATAAGACTTTGTTGCTCTCGATGACGAGCTCACGGTCGGTGAACGGATCGCATTAGTAGACAATTTACTTCTATCACGATGGCAAGATTTCACCGATGAGCTCGCGATCAATAACGGAGACGGTGAAGCACCAGTAGACGATTTACTTCTATGGCAATGACAAGATCTCCCCGACAAGCTCGCGGTTGGTGTCTAAGACGGTGAACGGATTGCACCAATGTCAGAGCACTCTTCGACCTCACACTCGTCGATCTGAGTGGCAACTGGAGATCGGCGCTCAGAATCCTCAATCACTTTCTGACCTCAATTGCCTTCATCGCACTTCGAATTCGTCGTCGATAACGACCAAGACAGAGGCGCCAGTGGAAACGGTGGCGACTTCGGTAGAGGTGTTGGCGAGGATGACGACGGAGACGAGAATCTAGTTCGAAGGAGGTAGAGACCGAACAAGGAGAGAGACAAGGAGAGAGAGAAGGAAGGGGAGAAAGAGAGCATATTGAGACCAATAGAAAGAGAGGAGAGGGTGAGTGTTTAGTAAAAGGACAAAGGAGAGAAAGCCAGATAAAAAGAGAAAACGAAGGTTTTAATTTTTGATAGTGAATCACAGTGGATAAGATAAGATAGTAGATGTATACTGCGTGTTTTAAGAAATAAAATAAAAAAAAGGAGCAATATTAAAAAGTAAAATCAAGACAGTTTTAATAAAAAATGCCTTTTTTTATATTACATTACATTATGAGGCCATCTTATAGTATTTTTAAAATAAATAAAATAGTTTTATTTTAAGAATAAAAATTTTTAAAAAATTATACTAATTTTTTTTTTAAAATTTTTACATTAAAAAACAAAAAAAAACACATCTTTAAAAACAATCAAAACAATGCCAAATGAAGCCCATATGTTATATCTATTACCTTATATATAAACGCGCCTTGCGCTGTTTCGTTTTTTGGGTGTCTCGTCCGCGGCGTTTCGTTCCCGTTTCAATCTCTCTTTTCTTTTCCTCTTCTTCCCGTTTCAATCTCTCTTCTTCGTCTCTGTTTTTTTCCTTCTTTTTTTTTTTGGCTTCGTCATTTTCTCTTGCTCTTCTTCGTCTCTGTTTTTTTCCATACTTTTTTTTTTCTTTCAAGTTTGAGAGACTCTCAGACCTCGTCGGAATAATTTGAGAAAAAGGTCAAAAAAAAAAAAAGTTTTTAATTAGATAAATTATTTTTTTTTACATTAAAAAAAGGTTTTTTTTTTGAGCGCTTTTCGGTCAAATTCTCTTTGAACTTAATTCCTGTTATCTTCCTCCTTTTTTCCCCTTCCCTTCTCTCCTTGTTCTTGTTCCTCCTCTTCTTCTTCTTCTTCTTTTCCTTACTCCTTTCTTTCATTCCCGACGTTTCTTCTCCACTATAAAAAAAACTCACCTCCATTGAATTCTCACTGAACACAATCGTGATATTTTGAGCCGTTTCTTCTTCATTATTGAATTGCTAAACGGTGAGTCTCTCAAAATTCTGAGTTCTTTTTGCCCTACTCAACTTTTAGTGAAACGTTTAAAAAAATACAAGCTTGAGAAAAAGAAATGAAAACTACTTGTGTCTTCAAGATTCGAGGTCTTTGGGGCCAAAACAAGAGTAAATTCTGGATTTCAATTAAGTTTTCTGATATGGGTTTGTGAATTTTTATTATTTCTCTCGTACTTTTTATTTTCTTAAATGGGATTTTTTCATTCATTTTTTTTTTGTTGAAAAAAGGTATATTGGAGTTTTTGAGTGTGAGATGGGCAAAGAAGTTATGACATGAAGATCTGGTGGTGCAAAGAGTGAATAGAGAAGAGAAATGGAACCTCCGAAAGGAATTTGGGCTTCTTTGTGGAACTTTATTTGCTTCCTACCTTGCTTCATTGACCTTTGATTCTTGGACGCATTAAAGGTTAGTGTTTGTTTATTTAATAATTGTTCTTTGACTCTTCCATCTTTTTTTTAATTTTCCTTGTTAATAGTCTTTCTTTGCTCAAGCTGCTTATGTGGTTGTATGGCTTAGGTTTTGAATATTTGTTTGGAAAAGAAATTCAGTGTTTTTGTTGAAGAAAATCTTCTGTTGGACTGGACTTTGTGGCCTTAATTAATTAATTGATTTTAATTATATATTGGTCAAAATCAAATACGTGTAAATGTTGTGGTAATATGATAGATATTATTTTCAATGCTTATGCATTTGAAGTATGTTTCCCTTGTCTGCTGAGTTGGGATTTTATCCTTTTAGGGGGTGTTTCCCTTGTCTGCTGAGTTGGTATTTTATCCTTTTTGGGGGGTCTCTGTTTCTTCTGCAGAAATCTCATGGGCAGGCATCACACTCATGGTTTTAATTTCCAGTTCATAAGATAGTTTTCTTTATATTATATGCCTTAAGTTGAGAAATTGATGACATTTATTTTGTTAATTTGAGTCAATGTTATGAACCGACATTTTTCCCAGATGCAGTGATTAGGACACAAAGTTTGATGTAAAATACTTGAAGGTTTAGTTTGGCTTTTGTCTAAATATGAAAAAACTGAACACCCTTCTTTTGTTTTCGCTATATTATGCCACTTGATTCGCCTCATCATGTCAAACGGAAACCCGGCGGTTATACTTTTTTGTTTTTGGTTGCTACCACACGGTGTCTGGGCTTATTACAGTATTTTGTGGTGCTCTCTCTTAGCCGGTTCCATTTTTTAACTATTTTTTCCCCTTTTATGGCTAATTCTTTATTCTTTATGGCTACCTACACTTTTGATATTGTGGCCCGTGTTTGGTATTCTTGGAAGCATTGTGGGTGGAGCAGCTTACGGCTTTCTTTTGCCAGTAATGGCTACTTTTAAAGCTGTTGAAGAAGGGAAGACCAACAAATTATATCACTGCTTTTGCGTATGTGTTTGGTCTTGTGTCATTTTATGTGTTACTTCATGTTACCAATGATTATTCTCTTGTTGTGTTCCATTAAACGAAAACTCATCAATTTTGTAGGATGGAATTGTAGACACTTTTAAAGGATGCTTTACCGTCGGTAGGGATCTCAAGGATGTTTGACACCATTTTTGTTTCTCAATTATGAATGGTTTATGAGAACAAGTTCCTCCTAATTGAAAATATTGAGATCAGGTTTGCAGAATTATCTGTTAAAATAAAAAAAAAAAAATCATTCCTTCAACTGGAGGATAAATTTTTAGAATAAATCCTTTGCAATGGCTAACAGGCATAACAAAATGATATTCTCTTAGTTACTTGCATGACAAACGCTAACCGGTAAAATCACTTCGTTTGTCTGACAACTGCAGTGATATCAATACGTGATATTGGAGAATGAAGACCATGTGTTAGCATTTGTTTTGTGCAATTTATATTTTGACTTAGTCCCTTTGGTAATGTTCATTATTTCGCTTACGAAATCTTCTCTTTACCTTTTCCTTTTGGAGAATTCTTTATCTTCCTGGTGCAGTTATAGCTGCCATCCTAGGTTTCATTGTTGATTTGCTAGTGATCTCAATTATTGCTCTATTCAAAAGTTTTTAAATGCTCTCTAAGGGCTGCCATCGCTTGTTTCACGACCTTATAGGCCGGGAAGACCCTTTGCCATTTGCAGGTCTAGCTATCCTTGTCTGGCCATTGGCAGTCGTTGGGGCAGTACTGGCCTCCATCGTGGCTGCATCTTTCTTGGTGTTTTTGTGGGGTGGTCGTTTATCAGGTTAGGTTGTTTGAGATCATTTCATTTGCTAAGATTTACAATGGTGTTCTTCTTACCTTGAAAACATACTAATACATTCTAAGGGATTTGGCTTACAGGAATCCTTTTCTGGTTTGGGCTTTGCTATATTCTTGCCTTCCTAGCCATATATGATGAATACAGCAATGATATTCTTGATATGCCTGAAGGATCTTATTTTCGCAAGGTTTTAATTTAGCACTCAGATATTTTAATATTTCCTATATGCACTTGATTCACTCTGACTACATCTTTAACAAGTCCACTCGCTCACCTTCCATCTCAAGGCGCAGCCTCTCCCAGACTGTCTTCACTTTCCACTCCCATGATTGATTTGAAGCCACTCGAGGTGTCCATAAATTTTCTTTGATCTTTTTGTCTCTTGAATCTTCATTTGTAGACTTATAATGCTGCTGATAACCGAAATCTTTTCCTTGTTTAGCTGGGGACTTGGTTGCTGAAACAAAAATTCTTTTTGTGACTCGTGCAACTTCTAAATTGGGAAAGAGTTATTGCACATAAATCAGACTATGGCTTCGTTGATTTAGTTGTTGCTGCAATCACCGAGGCTCAAGAAATTGTCAATCTCAGAGAAATCCTCACGTGGTTAAATGTATCCAGGCTTTGTAAATTAACTTATTTCGCTTAAACTTTGAATTTCTTTGTTACATGGAATAAATATTTCATGATGTTAGATGAAATCAAGATGAAATTTGAGGAAATTAAGATGAAATTTCAATTTTGTTTCTCTCTTTTTCTCTCACCGTTGAAATTGACTGAATTCTCTGTGTACTCAATGAGACGGGAGAGAATTACTGCACGCATCTTCAAAGCACCCATGGATTCTATATCACAAAAATTTATATTAGATTTGCTATTGTTTTATCTGATTCTTCTGATAAAAAACTATTAAAAGTTAGACATATAATGTTGGTATGATAGTAATTCTCTTTGTTTTGTTTTGCTTTGTTAATTATTTTGTTCTTTTGACAATACCCTGTCCTTTATTCTTCATACTTGATCCGCTAATAAGAAAAGGCGTTTTTTATTAAAAAGCAAAGACATACAAGTGTTCAACTCCCATGTGAGTCTCACACGTGTAAGGCACGTATTTTAACTAATAGGGTAAATTGTTTGAAAGGTCTCCAAACCTTTTTAAAAAAATGTAATTCGGTCCCTTAATCTTTTTTTTTTTTTTTGTTTTGCTGAACAAAGTCTAACTTTTCAACTTAGGTGCAGAAGGAGTAAACAAACTGTAACGCCCCCCCTTTCGGTGGTTACAGATGTCGTTACATTTATTCTTTAAAACATTAATTGGAGCAAACTATTGTAAGTAATAACGTGCATTTGAAACCATAGTTTGGAAATATTATTTAAATTTATATGGCCTTTGAAAAACAAAAGATAAAATTCTTTGAACATGTCTCGGCCGGCAGGCCAAACTTTTAACTTCGGTAAGCCGAACTCAATCGGTAGGCTGAAGGTCACTCATCGGTAGGCCGTCCGAGGCCTTGCAGAATGGGGTTTTCAAAAATACAAGATCGGCAAGCCGATGCTTGGCAACCGGCAGGCCGATTGGGAAACTTCGGCAGTCCGACCAGTATGGTCGGCAGTGTAACACCCCAAAATATAATGTTAGAAATAAACATGGATGATGTGATAATATCATATGCGAATAACTATAATGTTATGTTAAGTTATTTTTTTAGGTGATGTGATGAGGACTCGAGGTGCTAAAAAAAAAAAAATAATAAATAAAAAAATTCATGCCAAATTAATAAATTTTTTTGTTTAAGATGTTATGATGAATTTGCATTGTAGTTAATTATGTGAATAAAATATATATGTATATAAGTAGTCATATATATATATATAGAAATATATATATAGGTGATATTCTAAATATAAATATTTCTATATATACTTATCATTACGTGATTTAAGTATTAATATGTTATAAACGTATTACTTAT
>CAMOHE010026453.1:0-32207 GCA_946598075.1 Artocarpus hirsutus | reverse complement strand
TACAGACTCAAGAATCACATTCAATCCATGGTTTAGATTAGCTTTCGCATCTTATTAATATTCTAGATGATTTGACATGAATGATCCTAGATGATAATGATTTTCATTACTTTTTTTTTCTATAATAAACCACATAATCCAATAAAACAAAAATCACAAATGTTTAAATGCAACCACAAAACACAAATAAGAAGGAAATTCCATAAACACATCAAAATACACAACTGAGACCCAAAGCACGAAAATTGCAAATCCACAATAATGAGAACAATCGGATCCAATAAGCATTAACAAGTCAAAGAAAATCATACTTCATATAACCACAATACTAGATCAACATTAGAATCAAATTGTTACTTTTATAACAGAAAGAAATAAGACAAAGATCTAACCAAAACTAAGTAAAAGAAATTCTGTCTCTATAGAGCAAAGCTGCGAAGACCATCACAAAAGGTGTTGCTCGCCACGAATCGATTCAAAAATGGATGGATTGCACCGATGACATGTTCTTCCATCAGAACCGAAGAGCATAGTGGCTAACTAGATCTGCTATAAAATCCAGATGCTATCATGACAAAACTGAAGTTCGCTGAGCTATTTTGCCTTCAATGACGACGTCAAGCTCTATCATCGGTTGCTTCCCCTCATGACGACAACAGATTTGGTGCCACGACAACTCAAGTGTAACTACAACAACAGGATCTCCAAGGAGGGTGGCGCTCGCGGTGTAAGTCACAGAACTAGAAAAGCATGAAAAATCCAGCACATGTGAAGCAAGGCTAATCTCATGTCGTAGTTGCGAGAACTCTACAGAGGACAATCTAGGATCGGTTTGTCGGTATTGAAAAGTTGTTTGTGGATGTTGCTGCAAGATCTAGCGCAATGGAGGACAATGGCGCCGCGTGCCCGGAGAAGCGACGATGTAGCGACTTCGTTGGAAATGAAAGAGGAGAGAGAGATGGGTGGAAGCATAGAGTGGACAGGAGACAGAGAGTGATAGACAAAAAGAAAAAGAGAGAAGGGTTGGAAAGAGGGGGAGATTTGGTAGAAAGAAAGGGGTAGGAAAACTATTTTTTTTTTTTAATAATTTGAGAGAGAAAGAAACTAAATTGAAAAAAATAAGATCATTTTTTATCTAGTTTTTGAACTAGAGACAAAAATGAATTAATAGATTAATTAGAAATAAAAATACATAAAAAAAAGCATTTTTGAAAAGTTAATATAAGAAGCGGGCAATATTGACAAGGAATGTTCGTAAAAGCACCCGGTAATGGTCTCTATTTGGAACGTATTCCTGAGCAAAGTAGTGGGCTTCTGGGCCTCAGAAACTTCCATTTGACACTCGACTCCCCATTGCCGGCCCAATCGGCCCACGCCGTCTCCGAAATTTAACATTTTTCATTTTGATGTAAGCTGACTCTAATCCATCTCACCACTCTATCCCGTTCTTATAATTATCGACCAATCACGCCCCAATCCCTACCTCCCATCACGCGCTCGTGCCCAAAACGCTAACAGTACACGCCGTTTAAATGGATCAAAACACTCAAAACGGCGCCCTCTTTGAAACAAACCTGACCAATACCATTCTAACAGAGCGAGTACCGATATTTATCTCAGTCTCCGTTCTAACCTTGAAAACAAACAAAATAAGGAAAAATCCAAAAAACCCAGCAACAAACCAACACTCGATGCTTTCCTCGTAATATAAGCCCCAACCTTGTTATTCTCTTCTTCTTCTTCTTCTTCTTAGTGGCTGCAATCGAATCAATCAAAATCAAATCGCTTTTTCTCTCTTCTGTTTCTCTGGTGCATCAATGGCTTCCTTAGTGCCAGACAACCTAACCAGAGAACAGTACGTCTATATGGCGAAGCTGGCCGAGCAGGCCGAGCGCTACGAGGAGATGGTCCGGTTCATGGAGAAGCTCGTCGTCGGTGGAGGCTCCGTCTCCGGCTCTGAGCTCACCGTAGAGGAGAGGAATCTCCTCTCCGTGGCCTACAAGAACGTCATCGGATCGCTCCGAGCAGCCTGGCGGATCATTTCGTCGATCGAGCAGAAGGAGGAGAGCCGGAAGAACGACGATCACGTCTCGCTCGTCAGGGACTACAGATCCAAGGTCGAATCGGAGCTCTCAAATGTCTGCGCGGGGATTCTAGGTCTTCTGGACTCGCGGCTGATTCCTTCTGCTTCGAGTAGCGAATCCAAAGTCTTCTACTTGAAGATGAAGGGAGATTATCATCGGTACCTCGCGGAGTTCAAGGTTGCGGATGAGCGAAAATCCGCCGCCGAGGACACCATGTTGGCCTACAAGGCTGCTCAGGTTGTGTGAGATTTTGCTCAATTTTGTGCATTTTGATGGTATCAACTGTGAAGAGAGTGTTTGATTTTTGTGTTAAATTTTTTTCTTTTTTTTTTTTTTAAGGACATTGCGGCTATTGATCTGGCCCCGACACATCCGATAAGGCTTGGACTGGCACTTAATTTCTCGGTGTTTTATTACGAGATACTCAATTCCTCCGAGAAAGCTTGTGGAATGGCGAAACAGGTTAATTTCGTACTCATCATTCATAGAATTTTTCTCCTTCTTTTTTTTTTTTTTACATTTATATTTTTTTTGTCCGTATCATCGAAGCAAGGTAAATATCAATTGGCCGTTGCAATATATTTTTAGTTAGGAATTTATTATCTCAATTATTAGGAAGATATCCGATCCTTTTTTTTTATTTTTGAATGGAAGACATCTGACTCTTAAATAATGTTAAAAATGATGTCTTGTAATTTAGAAATATTTCATATAAATAAGCCATTATTTTTAGGATATAAATAAGCCATTTTTTTTTATTAAAGTATCCTTTTACCATCATTTTTAATTTAATGTTTAAATAAGCCACTTTTTAACTTAAATCATCTTTTTACTCTTTTAATTAATTAACTTTGAATTAATTTTTTAAAAAACATATTAAAAAAAACTTAATTCATTGTATTTAAAACCAACCTTTTTAGAACTTCATGTTTTTAATTTATTTTAAAATTGTTAATTCAAAAATTATTTAATCGAAAACATAAAATATTTTTTGCATTAAAAATTTTAATCAGAAATATCATTTTAATATTATCAAAAATACTTTCTTAATAAAAAAAGAGTTAAACACCTGATAATTTCGCTATTTCAGTTTTTGGATGAAATTTTGTTATTTTTGGCTGAAGGAAATGATTCGCAAGTTTTTTTTAGGTCGTGCTGTGTATTTATATCCTCCTATTGTAAGTCAGAAGTTTTATGTAGAACTCGAGTGATTTGATTCAAGAAAGGAGAGCTGTACGAACTGGTTGGCATTATGATTTGGGTTTTAGGTTGGTCCACTTTTACCAGTTATAAGGACGTGCGTTGGGCTGACACATTTTCCATATCCACATGTCTTGACAATTTAATAAGCACTACTTGCCTGACCCCAAGCATAAAAGTCTTTTATAGTTGTGTGGCAAAGGTTTCTTGTTCTGAATTTAATTATCTCTCTCTCTCTCTCTCTCTATATCTATATATATATATATATAGTCTTTTGATCGTTAGATATTAGTGGATCTCAGTTAAGATTAGTTCCATCATCGCATATGGCATAGAATCCTCACGGAAAACGTTTTATTATACTACAATCACGCAAATGGAAGCTAAGACATTGTGTCCAGAATCCGTTTCATTATTTTTTTTTTTTTGTATTACTTTTTATTAAAGACTATATATTTGCTTGAAAAAGTATGTCTTTTGTGGATTCGAGATAAGTGAGATGTCTGATTTATTACTGAGATGAAACTTTTTAAAAGCCTATGAAAGAATTGGAAAAGAGAATGAGCTAGAAATGAAATGATAGTTCTTTTGCATCTGGATTTCAGATGAAATCTAATTTTCGTGCATCTCAAAGTTAACAAGTATCTAATATATATTTAGCTAATTTGGTCAGCCATACATCAGAAACTTGACGATGGTAGAGAATAACTTGGTTAAATAACCTAAAAATTGACTTCTCTCAAGGACCTAAATCTTCATGTTTAAGGATAGGAAAGTATAACTCTGGTGTGAATATCATGCTTTAATTGAATAGAAGGGTATACTTTGTCGAAACTTGGAGTTTGGTTGATGGTAAAGATGGCCTCGTGCTATTTTAAGGCCATAGGACTGTAATATCTTTTTAAGGGCCCAAGTCCCATGCCTTCGAATAGGCTGAGCTGCATATCTATGAAAAAAAATTTAAGTGTGTTTATTAGAACTGCAACAATCCTTCTTTTTTTTCAATTTTTCTGGTAGAAATTATTTATACAAGAAAAGTAGATAAGACTTTTAAGCCTGTTATAGGTAATGCATGAATTGAAACAATGAATCCGAGAATAGAGATTGATGGAAAAAGAAAATTAATGTTGAAAGAATATGTTGCCTTTTCAAAGAGTGGTTGAAGGTAATTTCAGATAACCTAAAATGTTGACGAAGACAGTCAATTTTAAAGAGAGGATTGTAGTTCACTAGTTCTTGATTTTGTTGCTGTCATCAATTAGACAAGAAGGATGTGTGGTGAATAAGAGTTTTTTTTTTTTTTTTTTTTTTTTTAAATTTTATTCTTTTTACTGGCAAAGCCAAAGGAAGCTTCTTTTTGAAGGTTTATTACCAAAAAATTGGAGTACTATCCGTAAATATCGTGTTAGCCTCTTTTATGCTTAAGATAAGATAGGCGGTTGAATGTAGTTAAGACAGAATGAATTAGGATAAAAAGGTGGTACGCCTAGCATTATTCACAGGCCAAAACGGAGGAATTCTGATTAAAAATAGAGATTAAATTTGTGTGTTGTAAGTTGCATCACTTGGTATACTATCGAAAGATATAAGCTGCAATTTGTATGTTGTAATTCATTTTGTTGGTTTCGGGTGCTTCATTTTGATGGAATAGGGAGCAACTAATTAGTGGAGAATCTCAACTGATTAGTTTCTTGATATCCATATTTGTAATACTAGAAAATTGCCTGTTCCAAATACCCAACTTTTTTCTCTTTATTATGGGGATTGAGGGACTGTCTTTACCACATATGGAGTTGTCTAACAGCGCTGCATATTGGAAATAAATTGGAATAGTACTGTGATATCCTGCAATGTGAAGTTACTTGTTAAATACGTTGAACGTAAGTTGAGCTATTCTAAATCGGTCATCATCTTTTTTCTTTGCATTATTCTGATGACATGGGACTTAATATTCTCTGATCACGTAAAGCTCCAACGCCTTTTTTTTCCCTTCTCTTATCCTAAGGCTTTTGAGGAAGCTATTGCTGAACTCGACACACTTGGTGAGGAGTCTTACAAGGACAGCACTCTCATCATGCAATTGCTTAGGGACAACCTCACTCTTTGGACCTCTGATATGCTGGTCAGTGCTACTTTCAATTGTCATTCTGTAATTTTGAATCAACTCATCTCTACTCGGAGGGATATTTTGCTACCTTCTATTTCATGGCCACAAAAACATTAATTTAAACTAAGTCGAGGCTCCAAAAGGGTTCAAGAAGAAATAAATCAAACATCATCAAAGGGGACTGAATCACTTCACATCAAATACGATATAATTTGGTTTTTGATATTCATTATAATAACATGGGGAGGAAAAAAGACTAATATGTCTCTTGCTTTTGTTTCATTGGTTTATTTTGGTAGTAATTGGTGTGGTTCAAGCAAATCTTTCTTCCTTTCTCTAACATATTCCCATGAGCAATTCTTTCTCCAATTCACAATTCTAGTTTCTGAGGTCGACTGTAGGCTTTTGCTTCATGCTGGATCTAGATATATAAATGTTTATATATATGTATATTTATATATGTAACATTGTATAAAACGTTTAACTGTGGTGGGTTTCGTGCAGGAGCAGATCGACGAGGCTTGAGGATCTGTTATGCTCCTCGAAGGAGGTGGGCTTGAATGTCATAAATATTCTGTAATCGGCATATGGCTAAGTTACATTAATGTCCTTGTGTGCATTCCATGTACTCTTGTTTAAATCTGCTCCCTGTCTTTCTCTTTTTTTTTTCCCCGGTTAAAGAATGTACTCATGAATCATCATAATTATAGTGTTGTCCTTTATTGTCTTTTTCTTCTCAACTGCAGTTGATGGTCATTTTGCGACATTACCAACTTGCTGGCCTGCAAAACTATATTTAAACGTGCAGCGTCTGGCCGTTGAAAACGTTAAAAGATGAACACTGTGGTCAAGAGTGTGTGCATTCTCAGCCGTCCATTTTTGTAGAACAACACGGATCAAAGTTTGGAAAAATTAGGGACGACCATATATCTTGTTAGACACTAGAACATAGTTGAAATTATAAGTTAAAATTAAAACATTATAGCATGCGAGAGTTTTTACACTATCGTAGTTGAAACTACCTAGGGTTCGTTTAGTGCGTGGGTTTAAAATGATGTAGTTTAAAACTTTATGATTTGAACTATAGGTTTTGAACTATGTGATTTAAACGGTGGTTTTGAACTAGCGTTTGATACACAAAGATTTAAAACAAAAATAAAACATTATATCAAGTTTAAAACAAAAATTAATGTTTAGAAACATATAGTTTATAAAGGAAAATAAAAATAAGAATAATTTTTACAGTAGTTTAAACCTATGAATTTGAGGAGGGTAAAGTTTAGATTTTGAAGGTTTTGACAGGTTTAAAATCGCTTACATAGTTTGAATTGGCATAAGTTATTACTCTACTAAATATTAGTTTGAATTGTCATTATAGTATGAACTGGTTTAAACAATTTTAAACCTAGATATCAAATGGCCTATAAGTTTCAATTAGATTGTAAACGAAGGTGGGAGGAACCTAACATGTGTCATCCAACCTTACAAGGCAGTGACTGTGTTGGTCCAAATTTCGACAATTATGATCTAAACTACACTTCTTGCCCGATTGTGATACCTATCTCCTTGCCAATATTCTGAGGCGTTGAAATATGTGCTCAGAACCTGTTCGTTTGCCGAAAGACTATTTTTTAAAGGCAAGACTGGGATATTTGATCCCAAAAGCTAAAAAGAGAGCTAGGGGTGAGGGAGAGCTTCTTCCAAGTTCACTTTTCACTAAGACTCGTTCTTCTTCTTGTCTTCAAAGGTTTTAATTCAGAAAATTATTTGATTGGATTAGAAAAATACCTTAATTGTGCTGCATAGTTTTGAATTAATACAATCGTTAGCAATGATAGCAATGACGTCTGTTACGCCTGACTGTGAGTTTAAAATAAAAATATTCTAACAACTTAAATTTTACAAAGAAAAAAAAATATAATAAAATAGGTTTCAAATTTTTTTGGTCAGAACTCATAAAACCAAATCCTCAAACATACGTCATTGAGAAATATTTTATTTATTTATTTATTTTTGTGGCCTCGACCAATCACCTCATTTAGCAATTGTCACTTTCTACGTCACCTCACATTGTCATCATCTATGTTTGATAACTTATATCAACTTCAGAGTGGGACATTGGAATCGCAAATTCAAGGTTTTGTTTTTTTTTTTTCTCATTATTTCCACTAAGAATTCTATGCAGCTCTAAAAGCAAGAAGGCAAAGATTGCCCGACGGAAAACCCATAACTCTACAATGGCTCTCCAATAAAATCGTCCTCTCTCCAATTTTCATTTGCCAAAAAAAAAAAAAAATCGTTCTCTTTCACCCAAAGCCATAACCACTGAAAGTACTCTAATCTATTAGCAGCTCATGAATGAAGGTATAAAATCCATATTGTTTATTATTGCTTTTTTGCCCTCTGTTAAGAAAAAAGTAAACAGCAATGATCAATGATGGACCATAGCTGTAAACTTAAAAAAAATAAAAAAAAAAAACGAAGAAGAAAAGTAGACCTCAATTGGCTAATAGATAGCGTTATGGACCATTAAATCATAAAAGGATTACCGACGGACATTTGTTAGCTTCTGTTATGGTCCAAGTCTATTATTTACTGTTCAAAGCAATCGTGATCTCTTTTGCATGCAAATTAATCTCAAGCCAAGTGCTCTGAAATTCATTTTGACTCTTAAATTGTTGGTTTTTTCTGGCCATCTTAGGATCCATTTTATTCCTTTTCTGTTCGTGTATTTATGAATATATTATTGGAACCAAAAAAAATATTTTCTTGGATAAATTTTGAAGTAACTAGAGTTTTGATAACACTACAAACTAACACCTGTTTGTTTTTATTTTCAAAATTTTTGAAAATATTTTCGTACGTTTTTTGAAATAAAAATTTTAAAAACACTTTCGGCATAACGTTTAAAAACTTTTTATTTTTTTAAAATAAAAACATTTTCACTATTCTAAAAACAATAGAAAGACCCTTTACAAAAAGTAAAGAGATAAGCATATTCCTTCCTGAAGTTATCTTACAAGTGTGTCAATGAGACAAACCATATATAATAACTCAGTGTTTTTCAGTCTATTTAAGAACTAAAAGTGGCTAATCTTTTGTCTCTTTCCCTGCCTCGTGAGTGCTAACCTCTTTTCATTATGTTCCAAATTAAATAAGTTCACTTTTCAACAAAAAAAAATAAAATTAAATAAGTTCATAAAAGAAACAAAAGTGTCCCTAAAAAAAAGTTCTTTACGGCACCACATTAACGCTCTTGCCCCATATCTCTAATTACATATAATCACATAATTAATTATTATCTTATATCTGCTACCCATATGAATTATGATGACATAATAATGGACATGCTATAAATATCAAACTTCTGTTCTGGGTGATTAAATTCTCTACTTTGGCTGCTGAAATTAAATATAGCTGCAAGCTGTAAGGTCTTTCAGTACTCGTCAATTATACTCTAATGTAGTTTTTTGGTCTTAAATGCAGCTTTCATAATGTAATTTACTGAAACAACTAACAGAGGAAAAAGTTTGGAATATATAATTCACAACTTGGCACGGCAAAAGGGAGAGAAATTGAGGCAGTGTGGATCCAATATTATACGGAGAGAAAAACTTCATTCTTTTATTTATTTATTTATTTAAAAGTATTAGCGAACTGGCTCTTATGGCGGACTCTCTCACAGAAGCTATATTGGCTGTTGTTCTGGATGCTTTTGATGCCAAGGCTCGGCATTTGAGGGAGGGAGAGAGAGAGAGAGAGAGAGAGAGAGAGAACGAGGAAGCATTTTCGTGAGCTCGAATCTCAAACAGACCAAGATGAAGACCAAAAAGGGTTTGGATTTGGACCACACCATGTCATACCACACAATTCAGGGCCAAGAAAAAACCAACCATTAATATATATATATATATACAAACAATTCTATTTAGTCTCTTATGGGTTATAAACCATTATTAACAAAACAATAATATACAATAAAAAAAGTACACTATATATTATATTAGAGTCCATAGTTTTATAAATGGTAAGGTTTTAACCTCATGCAATAAAAAGTATATATATATATATATATATATATATGTATATATACCTCTTAATAAAAGTGTAGATGAAGAGCTAGCTCCATTCTTACAAAAGTGAAGAAAGTAGGGCTGCTATTAAAATTTCACATACACGTGATATGGGCGTCCAATAAAGTCTGTTTCACACATTTGGTCATCCTCTTTAGGAATTTTTGGGAGCCGTAGCCCAAACCCATAAAAGAGGGTGGTGGTGGTGGAAAGGTTAATGGTGATTTCCTTATGGAAAAAAACTGTTTAATTTTTTCATGCATGGTTAAGAGGTGGATGGAGCATCTCTAGGAAGAGGAAAGGGGAAAAAAAGGAGTTAGAAATTTGTGTTGATAAAGTCTGGAAAAGAGAAAAGATCATCTGTCTTTTAGATCTCATTTGCAGATTCAGTATCCCAAGTGGTGATTTGTTTTTGACAATTTGGGCAATATCCCTTTTTATAATATTGACCATCTAGCAATTCTCAACTCTTTAGCACTTCCTTTGTTAGTAGTGGAAGGGAATTTGAACTTAGATCTCAATTTAGTATACATATCTAGTGAATATCATTTTTTTTTTCAAAATGAATTTTTTGGCATTAAAATGTCAGTAAAATACCCAAAACATTTTTGATTTTTGCGCTAAAATACAACTTTTGCCCATCTTATTATGAAAATGCCTAAAACATCTCCTGTATTTTCAAAATTATATATAAAACTGAAGAGATTAAACTTTTTTAAAAAATCAACCAAGTAATTGACCCAGTGTCATGAATTAAGTTCCAATTTTGTAGAATTTCACAAGAAAGGAGGAGGCCGACCCAAATATGCTCATACTAGTATTAGAAATTTTCCATTTTTAAGCTTTCTTTTCAAACATTTGGTGAAAGGATCACTATTCCAACAAATAAAATGGTTGACCTAAAACTTCTTTCCCTGGTTATGAATAATTAGGTATTAATTATGGAGTTAATCTAAGTTACTATTCTTAATAACTTATTCAAATAGGATAGCGATTATGTGAAATTTTATAATTATAAGGCTCATGCATGGAAGAACTAAACAATTTTGTTAAATGTTTTATAACGTTTTAATCAAGTGGAGTTTACACATGATCTTACATTAACGTAGTTTGAGGCTTTGCTTTCCAATTAATTACCTATGCATTTCCCGTTCAGTTCTTTTGGTTGCACATTTTGTGAAGTATAAGCATTAATTATCATCAAAAGTTTCTAAAAACTGAAACTATTTTTAATATTAAATTAAATTGAAA
This sequence comes from Artocarpus hirsutus, assembly GCA_946598075.1. Classification (NCBI taxonomy): domain Eukaryota; kingdom Viridiplantae; phylum Streptophyta; class Magnoliopsida; order Rosales; family Moraceae; genus Artocarpus; species Artocarpus hirsutus. The sequence goes on along the minus strand of CAMOHE010026453.1, from coordinate 21,492 downwards.
AGAAAAATCAATGATTTTAATTTATTTTCCACACCAGCTTCCTCTTCTCTTTTTTAACTTAAAAAAAAAGACACTCACACATGCACTGAGTGGTAGGCTCTAAGGACGCACCCAAATTAAACCTTACTATTTATATTGTAATGACCCGAAAAATTCAAACGTTAATAGCTATGATTAATTGAGGGTTTTTCCCTCATGACTTAGCTAAGTACTTAAGAAAGTACAAGTTTAGCAATTATTAACATGTAAATAAAATGGGGTTTTGGAATTAATTAACTAAATTATTAAAAATAAATAAACAAAAATAAATAAATGAAAACGAAGTTGAATACACGAGGTTGTAAACAATAATGATTAAACCGTTTAAAGAATCATCTACCATCACTAAACAATAATTATGTAATTGATCAAAGAATTTTTCCTTATTTTTTATTAAAATTACCAACCATAGATAACAACAAGCTTTATTATCCCAATCTTTTCTTACTATGTTATTAAATAAAACAAGCTCTTCATTTAATATCTTTCTATTAAAAAACCTAAAGCATGCTCTCTAAATTTAATTCAACATAAGCATTATATTAAGAAAGATAGATTGATCTAGATAATGGACAAATAAGCTTGATAATTTTATAAAATAAAGTTATTTTACCATTTTTTATGCGTAAAAATTGGCTATATTCTTGATATTTTAGTCTTATTTTTATTGAGTATTGTCTTATTTTATTTTATTCCATTGATTTATCTAATTTTTATGTTTTATGTGAAAATATATGCAACTATATGTTTTTAGTAATTTTTTATATTTTAATATATTTTTAGTAATTTTTAGATATGTTCTTGGGTCTTAAATATTTTATTTGTGTGCAATCGGCAAGAATTGTAAGTTTATTAAGCAATATTTGTGTTTTATGTGTGTCTTGTGATTTAGTTTACTTTTGTTTTGAATAAGTATTGATTAAAATTTACTTGATTTTGGTAATTTTATTTTATAAAATAATTAGTTTTTCTAGGTTTATTTGCAAGGAGATTTGGAAGCTGGGGTAAAAATGGAAGAAATGGTGTCAGAAACTTCAAAATTTGGGGCCAAAACATAATTATTTTCCATATAAATCAGATTCACAGTAGTGGATTCCTGCATCACCGCTGACGTCATTGGTGGACGCTACACCAGAATTGATCCTATGTACTTGTGTACGCCATAGGCCTTTTGAGCCTTTAATCTTAACTATACAGACCAGATCCTACGGTTTTCGCTGGTCTTCTTCAGCCTCAGAGTCAACTATACATTAAGACTGAGTTCCAGCCACTAGATCAAGTCTTTAACGTACTTTAGAATGCCAATATTAAGCAAAGCACTGGAACATCTAGTCTTGCGCACAAACTTGCATCCTCCATCCTGTGATGAAGAAAATTGGCAGACAAAACTTACCTGCAGCATTGATAAATTTCCTTGCATTTTGTTTGTTTCCGTCAACTTTTGCCTATCAATGAGAGGCATCTGCCTCAATTGAAGATCCTCCCAGAGCAAAGTTAGGCCCTTTCATTATTACTTAGTAAGCTCTAAGCTCAATTAGGAAAGCAGCAAATATATATATATATATATATATATATATATATATCTAAAAAAATCTCTTCTTTGTTTTATTTCCTTTGTAATTTTTAGGAGAAGGAGGAGTGAAACTGTTGAAAGAAAGACTCGGTAGATTTATTTTATCAAACAAGTTCATTTTAAGCATTTCTCTTATTTTATTGTTGTTATAATGTATGTATTATTGTAGATTGTTGTTGTAGTTATTTATGATCTAATTTTCTTTATGCTGGAATTATGAGTAGCTAAATTATGAATATTTTATTTAGTTAAATTATGTTGTTGTGATTTTTATATTTATGTTGAGCATTTATTTTTGAATTTAATGCTTTAAAAATCTTGATCAACTTTTGAATAAATTGAGGATAAAATTGAAACCTAGAGGTGATATTTGTGACTTAACTCGTTGAAATAAATATCATAAATTTTAGGAGAGGATAGAGATATACTTTTCTGTTTTATGTGGTCATTTAGAATTACCATGGAACTTAATGATAGGAGTAATAAATTCACATAAAGATGTAGTGCATTTTTATTCTTAAGTATATTTTATGCATAACTTGAGAAATAGTTCATACAATAATAAGGAATTTGACCGTCAACATTATATGAAAAATCATAATAATATCTTTAATTAAGTAGAATAGGATTAATTTAGTGAAATCATAATTTCCAGCAGTTTTTCATTATTGAATTTTCAAAAAAAAAAAAATAATTTCAATGTCTTTATTTTAAATTTGTGAATTTTAATTGTTTTTGAATTTTAAATTTTGAAAATTTAATCTTTTTAAATTTTCTTAAAACTTGAATTTTAATTGGTTTCTCAAATAAATTTAGGATTAATCAATTTTGGTAATTAATAAACAAATTTTCTTGTGTAAACGATTTTTACTCATACTTTATTACTTGTTTGTGACAATATGCACTTGCGTTTTTATGAAATTTCACATTGGTTTATTCAACCCAGGTTGTGTACCACATGACAATTAAACAAAATCCTCTCACAATTATATACCATTATTTACTATTAATGATTAGAAAATAAGACAATTACGAATCGTTTACTAATCTAACAATAGATTAATTTTAAGTCCTACTTAGTTGATCACCCAAACAAAACAAAAAGATAATTATAATCAATAAAAATAGAAGAATATAATTAATCTCGATAGAGAAAATTAAAAATAATACTGAAAATATCAATTACACAATCATGTCTAGGGTTTTAAAATCACCCTTAATCAAAAAGAAATTTAGCTTATCGAAATTGTAAAATTAAACAATGAAAAATAAAGTAAAAAATCCGAAGTTCAAAAGGAAGAAGGAAAAGATAAAAACTCGTTGTTGATCTTGATGAAATCTTCATGCAAATGAATCTTCTTAATCTCCAAGAGAATTTTCCTTGCTTCTCTCTTTTTCTCTCAAGGATGGCTGGAAATTGTGATTAAAACCAATAAAAAAAAAAGTGTCTCAATCAACTCTAAACTCATCTATTTATAGGATCTCAAAATTGGGGTCTTAACAGGTAGTTTTTGGGTCAATTTGGAAGCTAAAACAAGGAGTTTTTGTGATGCGCACTATGACACCCGTTGATAGTGCCACCATGCTACATAAAATCACCTGGCAAGGCAGCGTTATGGTGCTATGTTGATCTGATGATGGCATTGTAGTGCTATTGGGTTGGCACCAAGGCACTATGCTTTTTAGTGCGTGGGTTGTTTTCACGCGTTAGAGCACCATGGTGCCTGTTTTCTTTAGCATAGGCACCCAAAACTCTTCCAAATTGATATTTTGTGTTCCCAGACTTCTTAAAGCTTCCAAACACCTATAAAGCATAAAAATGTAATAAAAACACAAAATCCTCAAAAATCAAGCAAGAAAACATGGGAAAATTGATCAAAAGAACTATGTCAAATAATGCACTTATCAAATTCCCCCTCACTTAACCTTTGCTAGTTCTCGAGCAAACTTATGACGAAAAGAAAAAGACAAGAGATATTAACCTTCTAATATTTGGTCTTAGAGAACAATAAGAAATTACAGTTTTGAAATCAAACAAGTATTAAGTTAAATCCATAGTCATTCTAGGCTAACATATTCCTATGACAATCATACTCAGTGTGTGCATAAAATAGCCAATATCAATGATTATTATGTTACGCATGCTTTGAACAAGTAAACACTCATAAACCTCATAAAAACAATCACTTAATTTCTAATGAGGGTGTCAAACATTTTATGCTCTTCTTTTGCTATGAATTTCCACAACACCGAAGGCATAACCTAAAATCAAAATGTCTTCAATATAGGTTGTAATAGGGCTAAGGGGTAGTGGCTAAGAGAAAGAAGGGATATAGATATTACAAAGGTTCTAAAAACTTCATGGAGTCCGAGACATCGTAAGATTTCTAAGGGACATTCCTTAAAGCCCATAGAAGTAAAAACATAGGCTTGATATCATTGTGTTGGGCCTTTGCTTCATTCTTACCAATCCTGTAACACCCAAAATTATGATAGGAAAGCTCAAGATGCCTTATTTGAATTTCTTTCTTCTCTCTCTCTCTCTCTTTCTTTTTGTTCTATATTCTTTCCTTTCTTTTTTTTTTTTTAAATCATTCATAATTTTTTTTTATTTTTTTCTTTTTTCTCTTAGTTATCCTTACAACAAAATTTGCCTTCTTTTCTCGATTCGAACTTCCCCCAACACTTATTTCCTATCCTCAGCCCAATTCTTTTTCAAATTTCCCTTGTAAATGAAATAAGTCTCCAACACTCTAATTCATCTTTAGAACAAGGATAACGCTATAAATATATCAGGCTAGGTAAAAAGATGTGATTAGCTAAAAAAGGGTCTATATGAAGGCACAAATTGGCTTACTAAAGGATGTCCTCTTAGCAACATTAATCGAGACTTTGGTTGATTTGACCTTGGTGCTGAAATCTTAGTACTTTAATTATTTTCCAAGTGATGCTCAATTAGTTGTTTGCCTCAAAAGACTTCCAGAAGAGTTCTAAATATAACCCCTACATGTCAAAACCAAAATGATAGTTAGAATGAGGGTATTAGAATCAACTTATCCTAGCATGTTTGTCTTTGTACCAAATAACATGCTTAATGTGCATAAAGATTAAGTATAACCATTATAAAAATATATTAACTAAAGAATGACCTCAAGACTCAAAACAATACTCATAATCATTCAAGGCCAAAAAAATTAATGCTTGTTTCTCATCAAGAAAGCTGGAAGGTAATCTAAGACTAAAAAATAACTCAAAATCCTAAACTAAACCAATAACCAAAAACAATTTTTTTATTTTTTTATTTTTTCATTGTTTAAGTTTTTTTTTTTATTTTTTTGGTGGAAAACAAGATAAATCCTAAATTCTTCCCTCCACACTTAGTCCTTACATTATCCTCAATGTAAGACTAAGCATAGAAGAAAAGAGACAAACTAAACAAACAAAACAAATAAAGCAAAACAATTAAAAATAATAAAAGATAGAGTAGAGGAGACTAAGAAAGACCAAATCTTTATTGGCATGCTCTCCTTTTATTAGGTTGCCTCTTAATAAGTGCTTAGTTTATTATCATCAACCTGACATGGTCTCTGCTTTCATCCTCTAACTTGATGAAAATGTATAACCTCCCCATCAAACTCCATAGTTAACATCCCTTTATACACATCAAATTTGTTTTGAGTTGTCTTTAAGAATGGTCTTCCAACTAGTATTAGTGTTGGATTAAGTGAGGAGTCATCCTCCATATTGAGCACATAAAAGTTTGCAAGGCAGACCAATCCATTCACCTGCACTAAAACATCTTCTATAGCTCTCATGGGGTAAGCACTAGAACGATCAACAAGTTATAGAATTACGTCGGTTTCTTTAAGTGTACTGGTATTTAAAAAAGCATATATAGAATATGGCATTATATTAATCGATGCTTCAAAATCTATCGGAGCTTTATCAAACCCGATGTTTCTAATGGTACAATATATGGTGAACATACTTAGATTCTTACAATTTGAAGGAAACTTCTTTTCAAAACCGACGACCCATTCTCTTCCACACCTATTACCTCATTACCCTTTAGTTTTTGCTTGGTGGTGCTCAACTCTTTAAAGAACTTAGCATAGTGTGGCACCTGTTTTTTGGCATTCAGGAGTTATATGTTTATCTTGACTTTGTAGAACGTCTCCAAAATCTCTTTTTCCTGTTCCTCTTTTAAATTTTACTAATTTGCTTGAAAAAGAAGGACGGGTAACATAAGGAGAGATAGGGTGTTGAGGACTTACCTTTGGAGTCGAGCGCTTGCTAGTGGAAGAAGTGGCTTCATCTTTCTTCTCAAGTGCTTTCTCCATTTGTGGGCTCTTTTCTTCCATGTGTAGCTTTGGTGGGGGAGTCTCTAGTTACTTCCTACTCCTCAACATAATGTTGCTAACGTTCTCTCTTGGACTCACCATAGTTTGTGATGACAACTTTTCCAAATCTTTTGCCTCCAACTAAATCATAACACTAGCTAATTGGCCTACTTAAGTCTATAAGCTTTGGATGCAAGCCATTGCCTCTTGTTGGAATCATAATGTTTTAGGAGCCAAAGCCTTAACTATGTCTTCAAGAGATGACCTGAACTTTATAGAGCGGGTTAGATTCGAGCTTATATGGTTGTTGCATTGATTGAGTGTAGCTTGATTGTCGGTTTATCATGGGATTTGGAGCTACCCATTGTTGATTCCTCCTATAGTTTAAATTAGGATTATCCTCCTTCCGTCATTGCAAGTGTTGGATAAGGGGTTACACTTCCTTGATTGCCTCAGAAATCTACCTTTTGCATTTGCTCGCTCTGTAATGCCTTCTTGTATAATTGCACACATGTCGGTGGAATGATCCACTGTGGAACAATTCCACACATTTTGGCTTGTTGCATATTTCCCGTAGCCATCTATTAAACAAGTGAAATGAGGTAAGAAATTTGTTGTTTTATAGTGAAAAGTGGTACCAAGCCCATTCACTTTCTTGGGTGGCGGTGGTGGTTTGTTTTGGTGGCCAAATGTTGAGAGTTACCCACCATGTTTGTACTTAGTGCACTTACAGCTTTCCGGGTTTTGTCAGCTAGTGCTCCCCCACTTGCATCATTGATCATACTCCTATCCATCGGGATAAGTCCTTCATAAAAGTTTCAAATAAGGAGTTGTAACTAATTTGGTGATAAGGGCAACTAGCACATAGCTTCTTAAACCATTCCTAATATTCATAGAGCGACTCTTTGTTGTATTGTTGAATGCTATATATCTTCTTTTGTATAGTTGCAGCTTTTGGAGTAAGGAAGTTCTTCTCTAAGAAAAGCTTTTTCATCTCTTTCCATGTGGTGATGGTGCTAGAAAATAAGTAGTAGAGCCGTTCTTTAACAAAATCCACTAGAGAGAAAAGAAAGGCCCTACGCTTGATTTGCTCTTCAGATATCCTAGTTGGTCTCATGCTTGAAATACGACACAAAATTCCTTGAGGTGTATGTCTAGGTCTTTGCCTGCAAACACAGAATATCAGGAAGAGATGGATTAACCCCAACTTCCACTCAAATGTCACGTCAATATGGTGGGGTACTTTATACATTGCGGTTGTTGGTCGAGAACCAGTGCCGCTAACTCCTTGAGTGTTTGGTTGTTTACTGTCATTTCTTCTTCTACTTGGAGTTGCATCGAGTGTTGAATTGCTTCATGATGGAAAGGACAAACTTAGCTTATGCTTGATGCCAGATAATGATTCCACAAACTTTCTAATCCTTAGAAGTCGTTTGTTGTTTTCTTCATTAGACAATCAATAATGCGTAAACTTAAAAGCAAGAAAAATAAAAACATAATTAAATTATATGGTTGTTATTTATAGAGTCAATTTTCTATAGTGACTTGTGTAATTCTCATATTAAGAAAAATCTTATGTGTTTTTATTTTTGTAAATCTTTAGTGATTTTATTATTTTTGATAATATAAAATTAAAACACTTTTAGTTTTCCTTAAAAAAAAGAAAAAAACATTACACTCAAAATAATAGATCATTTAATACGGTTATTGTGTTTTACATTAATTCTTTGTTATTAGCCTCATAAGCGAACTATTAACATAAGTATAAATTGCAATTTTCTCCTTTATTTGAAAGGAAATGTGTTTTTCCTTCTCTGAAAACAAGTCATCAGCTTTGTTTGGCAACCTAATTGGAACTACTAAGTTCTAACCACTATAATATAAAGCTCTTGTATGTTATAGTGTAAAGCTTTCATATGCTATAATGTTTAAGTTTCAACTTGGTTTATGAATGCTCTCACATGTTATGTGTTCTGTTCTTTGTATGTGCATTTTATATTTTTCTTTTTTCCATCAAGGCTGTTAAATCTTTTCATCTTTGGCATAGATATATCGTCAGAATAAAATAAAATAAAGATAGAGGTACAATATTAACAGTTAATTTCACTTTTGGCTCTCAAGAAATATCGTTTGTTTTAGTTTGATCTCTAAATTTTTAACTACATATTAATGGTCATTGAGCTTTCTAGATATTATGCTAGTAGTACCTCAACAACAGAATCGTTAAAAGCTGACAAATTTTATTAGATGGGATGGAGATGATATGGTTTAGAATCCCTTAAGCATAACACCCAAAAGTAATTTTACAAGATTACCTCTTATTAAAAACAAATCATATGTGCCTCATGTGATGAAATCCATCAAATTTTTTAGAGTTTTTGTTACAAAGATACCATTAGTATAACATTTGAAAACCTCAAGTGCCATTAGTGTGTCAGTTAAAAATATAGGGACTGCAAGAAGACAACTACTATTTTTCAAGGACCAAAAGTGAAATTAACTCTCACATTGACAATGCCACTCTCTTGGGAGATCTAGACAGAAATTGGTCATTATTTGATTGGAAGAATCGGTAGACAGATACATGTATGCCCATTGACCGATGTAGCAAATTTAAAGCAGTTTAGGTCATTCAGTAGTAAAAAAAAATCTTATTGCTTTGAGCTCTCTTCGGGAAAGTGTAAAAGTGTAACTTGCTGCTCCTTAATTTCACATAAACAATTGAGTGCCTATTTGGAATAAATCCATGACTAGTCTTTAAATATTTCCCTCTTTTTTGAGTAAGTTTAACAGTCAATTTTATCCCACAAATTAAAAGTATCTCACAAGTGGCCCCTCTTTAAAATTTTGAATGGAAACCGTTCTTTATCTCATAAAAAGTCCTCAAGCTATTTTCTCCCTATAAAAATAGTCCCTATATTAAAAGCTGTAAAAAAATTTATTAGTGTGGTTAGAACTTAAACTTTTGAACTAAAAACCATGGCATGTGAGAGTTTTACATTAAACTTTAGTTAGAATTGATTTTGCCAAACACCATATTAAAAAAGCTCCCCTCAAAATAAAAAACAAGGGAAAATTAGTTTCTTTGTTAAATTAATAGATGGAAAACATTAAATTAAATATGTAAAGTTATATCAAATATAGTCTTTAAACTAAAAAAGAGTGATTATATTTACACTCATTAGTTTTATAAATAACCCCACATAAACAATAGTATTTTTTATTTTTTTATTACAGTACATAAAACAATGTTATAAAATAGTGTTAATAGCTCTAAAGGTCCTTGAAATTTTAACATTTGTGACAATTTAATCTTTAAATTAATTTAATAGGATAAAATAGTCATTGAATTTTTAATATAATAACAACTTGGTCCTTGAATTAATTTAATAGGCTAAAATAATATCTGAATTAATTTTTAATAGTAAAATTAGTCATATTTGTTATTGTTAAATTTTAAATAGAAAACATTCAAGTGGCCATCACCTTGTGGCACTCCTCTCTACAACATTGACCTCGCATTATCCCTCGCTGCCCTCTGTCCTCAACAAAAGCACCCGTAGCTTCCCCACTAGTTACCTTACCCGACTAGCCATACTGTGGTATTGCGACATCATAGTACCACCGCAATGACCATCACTATTTTAGCCTATTAAATTAATTTAAAGATCATATTGTCGCAATGTTAAAAGTTCAGGGGGACCTTTTTTAGCCAATTAAATTAATTTAAGGACCAAATTGTCATAATGTTAAAAATTCAAGGATTATTTTAAGCCATCAAATTAACTTAAGGATCCAATTATCACAATGTTAAAAGTTCAAAGACAGCTAGAGCTATTTACTATATAAAATGATCGTGTGATTCACTTTGGTATATTGTGGATTATGACTTGCAATTAATTGTTTTACTCTTTCATTTTTTTTTTGGGACATTTTCCCTTAATTTAGTGTTGAAAAATTCCAACAAATGAGTAAGATATATACCGGTATTATCTTCTAAGTTGAATTATAAATGTGTTGTTAGATTTCAATGTTTTGTTTTGGTTAAAAAAGTTTCGTTTCTAATCATATTTACTTGTAATTTTAATTTTGTTTGCAGGAATATAATTTTTTTTACTAGGAAAATAAAGAAACCAAAGCAACAGATTAGGAGAAAAAGGGTTAAAATAGGTATGATATAAAATATACATATTGATGTATAAATTTTGAAAGTTGTTACTATGAGATAATAATAATTTGGGGACATTTATTAATATAGTAGGCAAAATATAGTCATTCAAAAGAAAACTAAAGTTACATACATGAATAAATAGATAAAAAAGGGTTCAAATATATGTATAGAAAGAACTGATTCTAGAATATTAATTTTTAGTTTAGGAAGTATGTTTAGTACAACTTCTTATATTTGGTATTTTTGATTTATTTATTTAACAAAAGAACTAATTTTAACATTTTTTTAGTTTACGGACTAATTTAGGACAACTTTTAACATAAGGACTATTTTTAAAGAGGGAAGATAGTTCAATAAACTTTTACGAAACGACTTAGTAAACAGTTTTTCATAAAAAATTTAATAGAAAAACTATTTATAAGATACTTTTTTAAGTTTATGAACTATTTATTTATGGAACACAATTAATAATAGGGGACTAATCCTCTAGAGAGAAAATAATTCAATGACAATTCATAAAATTATCCCTTTTATTATAAATCATGCTTATACATGGTCAATTTCATTTTAGTAGATGTAACATTATCTGCGCATTTTCTGTATAAGTGATTTAAAATTCAAGCAACAAATTATTTAAAATATTCTCTCATTACTGTAAAGTTTTAACTTTTATTGTTGTATATATATTCTCACCCTTAGTTGAAGGAGTTCTCCATCATAATCATTTCAACGATTTAGAATATTAACTTAAATTTTTCATGTGATTACATATGTTTCAACTCATCAAGACCAGTTTCATAAAAGCAATTACTTGCCACTCCATAGTAAACCTTTAAGCACTACACGTCAACTTTGAACCCAATATGAAGTAAGGATACGCAAATGATTTTACTGTTGGAAAGACCCTTTGGGGCCCTGAAAATAGTTAAGTTGGAAATCATTTGTCCTTCTCATTTAATTTTCATATGAAAAGGTAAATTTGAGTAATGTATGAAGTACTTATTTTTCTTTTTCTTTGTTTACTATTTTGAGAGGCTTACCTTAGACATGTCCCCTTTAGTAGCGAAAATATTATATATCATGCATATTTTTCTTTATCAAGATGTTTATTTGAAATTATATTATTAAATGCGATTAATAATTATTCTGTTTTTTCATTAATAAAATATATAATTAAATATAATGAATCAACTTATAATTTGAGTTGAACTTGTACATGAATAGCTTTTTAAGTTTAGAGATGCAAACTTGAATAAAGATAAACAACTTATAATTTTAAAAAAATAGTGCAAAAACTATTAAAATTTATGAAACTTAACATATATATATATATGATGGTTGAAAAAAATAAAAAAGTTTATATTATGAAATTTGCATAAGTAATTTTTAACAATAACTAACTTTTAGTGACAACGTGATGTCGTCACTAAAAATTCTTTAAGCGACGACATGTTGTAGTTAAAAACTTTTTAACGATGACTAGAAGGTTTTTATCAATGACATGTTTATTTCTTGTATCCGAAACTCGTGAAAAAATTTAAAACTTGCATTATTTGGTTGAAATACTTAAATAGTAAATATAAGATTTTAAAAAATGCATACATTTGAGAAAAATTATTTCAATGAGAAAACTTAAAAAGGATATTTATTAGGGTTAGATTTGAGAAAAATGTCTCAACTACATGAAAAATGATAGTGAAAAAAATATTGAAGGACATATTTCAAGAATTTCTTTTACGGTGAATCAAAGAAAAAAAACTATTTTAGTGAGAAGCATATTAAACAACAAGATCTCTGAAAACCATATATATATATATATATATGGTTCTTTAGAGATCTTATATCAAGTAAGCATGTCTTCAACCTTCAATGATAAAAGTAAAAGAGAAATTGTGTTGTGGTTGAAATACTTCAATTACAAATATAATATTTAAGCCTAAATTGAGAAAAATTACTTCAGTGGGGCAGTTAATTAAATAAGTTTTTTAGGGTAGTATTTAATAAAATAATATTTTAGAGGATTAGGTGAAAAAAATATATAAGTAGGGATATATTTGAGGAAATTATTTTGAAGGAGAAACTAAAAAATATTTTAATAAGAAAAATTTAAAATAGATGATTAAAAAAATTCCAAGCAAGCAAGGAAGGTGAAGCATAAACTATTAAAAAATTTATATGAGGCAATTAGTTAAAAAGTTTTTATTAGGATATTTTAGAAGACTGCATAAAAAATATTTAATAAGAAATTAATTTGTGAAAAACTATTTAAAGGGAAAAATTTAGACAAAAATTAATAAAAATATATGAAAATAAAAACACACACAAATGAAATATAAGCTATCTAGCAAGTTAGTACATAAAAAAAAAAAAAACAAAACAAAACAAAACGAACAAATAAAAAGCTAAGCTAGCAAACAAGTTAGTATAAAATGTTTCAAGGCCAATATAAATATAGATTAATTGTGAACCCTACATGTCTCTTGTTTGTTGTTGCATCAAGGGCACAGCTGCATTACAGCATTAGAGTAAGCAGGCAAGAGTAGCAGGTAGAAGTTGTTTGACACTTGGCACGGAATTAATGAATACCCCATAGTGGCGAAATAAATACTATGGAAATAACGCATGGACCCCACTGAATCACGTCCATGTAAGACATTCATTTACACTTTGAAACTAAATATGCAAATCTCTTTCAAGTCTGTGCCCATTTCATATAATCATACTTACATCATTACCAATCATATGCAAAAATCATATTTCCACTGTTAAGAAGCAAATATTCAGGAAAAGTGGTGGGAGGCATAAACATAATCGTATGTCCATGTCTGACTCCAGACTCCCTTAGAAGATTTTATGTGGTGTTTGGAAGATGGTGAGAACTGTTGGTTAGAACCACTTTTACTGTAGCATGTAAGAGCTTTACACTATAGTAATTTTTTTTGGTTACTGTAGCATGTGAGAACTTTATACTGTTTATAACTGAATTTGGGACGAAAACCGTGTGCCAAATAAGGGGTTAGAGTTTGAATGTGTTAAGGTAAAAATATATGTGTGTGTATATATATATATATATTTTCAAAGTAGAAGATATAGGGTTGGAATATCTCATTCACTGGGCTTAAAATTTTTTACTCGTTCTTGGTGATTAGTGAGGGGCAATCGCAACGTACCCAAAGTACCCCTATCAATTATAGCACTCAAATTTTTGGTCTTCATCAATTGGGAATTTGTTCTACATCTTTTAACTATTTGTATAGTTAGACATTCATTCAAAGAAAAAGCATATTTTCAAGTTGGATTTATTAAAATATTTTTATCGTTTTTGCCCGAACAGGAACTCTTGCAAACAAAACCGCCATGAAGCAACCCAGGTTCAAAATTTATACCTGTTTTTATGAAAGGGAAAATTTATACCCCTTCTTTACATAAAAAGTAAAAAATTAAATATTTTATTTATAATTGATTGTAGATCCGATGTCTACGTGGGGTTATAACCCTATAATGATTAAAATGATTTTTTTAAATAAGATTATACAATGAAGCATAAACACATCAAATTTACTAGTGACAAATATAACGTTAGTATTGACATTTATAAGAGAGATGTTGTTAGGTTGCAATAAGTTCAATTCAAGTGACTTGGCTAAGTGGGTCTTCTGAATGCACCTCGTATTGGCAGACAAATGGTCATCTATTTTCCCAAGCCTTTTGATATTTTTGAAAATGGTTATAGCTCTTTGCTTCACGTTCACTAATAATTTGGTTTTTCTTCGATGAATCTTCGTCTAATTGTTTATATACATGAGGTCAATCATTCAAAGAAATTGGGTTTTAATGGAGAAATGATTTGGGTTTTTTCTGATTTTGCTTTTGTTTGTTTGTTTTTTTCTTTTCTCTCTAAATTTCAAAACTTTATAACTTTCCCTTTTAAGGACATTTTGAGTACTTTAAAGTCAAAATTGGGTGTTAATTGATAAAAGCCATACATCATCAATCAAATATAATTTGAAATTACATATTTGATGAGATAAAAAATAAAAAATATACTTTCTAAACAAACTTAAAATACAAGATAAAAAAGCTAGATATCCCTCGTTTAATCTGTTATTCTAGTTTGGTATGATATTCAACTCTAATATACATTAGGATAGAATAATGTCTTATCTGCAGGAGTGCTTTTAAATGTTGAAGTTTTGCTATCACACTTATTATTTTGCTAATAATGATTACCAAAAAGTAGGGCAAAGAGGGTGCAATCCTATAAATTATAGGACACTTGGTCGGCGCCATATGTGGACGATTTATATGTATTTATACACCTGACCATCAAGGTAGAAAAAAATTATGTATTTAAGATATTTGGCTTAGTGATGTTAGATTGTCATTGTTCTAGCTTATTTAATGTATGAACTACCATTTATCTTAGCAAAACATTAACTTCTATCCCAGGATTCTTTTATGTGACATATACAATATTTCTTTTGTTCGGATTTAAATGATATATTTTTGACCTTCTAATGAATTTGTATGTCACAAATCGAAATTTCTACTAATTTCCTTTTTTGTTTAATAAAATGAAAGTGATATTTTTGGTAACATTTCTCAATTTGTTTTCCTGTCAAAAGCTTAAGCCCAACACATAAGCGATTATAATTTCAAAAATATATTCGTAGAGGTTTTTTTCAAGTGTCCATACTTTAATACTATGTTAGTTTATCCTTTCTTCTAAGATCTTAAGCTATTAAAAGGTGGGTAATAAAAAATATATTATAACAATTTTAATATGATTCTCACAATCAAAAGGCACATAAATCTTTAGCAATTATCTATATAACATTTCTAAATTCAAAATCATTACCATTAGAAAAAAATAATAAAAATATTCAAAATTAGCAAACTTGTCCTCCTTAACGTGCTTTTAGTTTTTTTTTGCCCTTTTAATAAAATTTTGTTCTTTTAAGTCAGGGATCAGGAAGAGGAAGGTGCAAGTATGCTTCTCCCACCCTATACCCTATCCCATTTTGCACCATACCTGCCCTCATAGTTAGGTGAGATTAGGGCCGACAATTTCGGATACGACACGATGACGTAATACGAAAACGACATGATATAAACGGGTTTGGACTGCACGTTTATTAATTGGGCCATAAATGGGTTGGCACGAATAATACGAAAATAAACGGGCTAGATTCGTGCTAACATGTCTAACACACTTTAACATATTTAGTTAAACGAGTAGTAAATGTGTTGACATAACACGACACGACACGACATAACATGACCTGTCTATTTATAACACATTTAAACTTAAAAATAAAAATATTTAAAATATTTGTAGTAGGTTAGTATTAATTAGATATTGTGTTTGTTGTTAATTTCTTTATTAGGTTTTTTTAATTTCTTTTTAATTTTATTTTATTTTTTAATTTTTAGTTACCTGGATCATAAACGTGCCATATACGTGTTATTATCTTGTCAACCTGTCATGGCCTGCTTAGTAATCGTATTAATCGTGTCGTGCCATGTTACGCATGCCATAGGCAGGTCGTCTTGGTGTTCGACCTAATCGTGTCGTGCTGTAAACATGCTAACACAAACAACACACGACACGCTTTTGCCACCCCCTAGGTGAGATGGGGTGCGAAGAATCCTTACTAGAAGACTATGGCTATACACTATTAAGAATTAAACAAAATTCTTACAAAATTATTAAAACTCAAAGCAAATTTCATTAAATTCAATCTTAAATTCATCCATATAGCCAATGATGTTTCATAGGAACAATTCATAATCTTTAAATCAAATTTAAGCTCTAACAATAAAAAATCAAAATATTAAAATTAAATCCAAACTACAACAATAAAATCCAAGATAAGAGTTAAACAAACCAAAACATTATGGCATCTTGAAAGATCTGTCAAAAGATAAAACCTTGCTGGGTTCTAGTATAGTCGTTATTGAGTAAAGTGGTGAATAAGGACGTTTTCATGGAAAAATTGGCTCAAACTACTCAGTTATCAAATTTAAAAACATAAATTAAACTAAACACAAAGAGCAAAGGGTTTAGATTTATAACTAAATTAAGAATTTAAAATAAATAAATAAAATATTATAAAACAATTATAATAAAAATTGGTTATAGGATCATTCATTACCACTAACAGTAATTAGGCAGATAATTATAGAGTTTATTTCCAAATTTTCCATTTCCAAATTATAATAGGGCACTGCCAGCATGCGCGCAGGTAGCCAGCAGGTGTGCTGTCGTGCAACAGCTTTGCTTTAGGATAGGTGTGCACTGGGCATGCTAGATGCGTTTGGCAGGCCTGCTGGGGGAGCTGGGTGTGCAGGCTATGCAGCCACGCGCTGTACTAGGTTAGGAGGCTTGTTGTGGGGCTATTGGGTGCCTAGGCAGCCTGTAGCAACCCTGGCATGCTTAGCTCGGCCTTTTTCATTGTTTTTGCTATTTTTGGCCCGTTTTCCATTCGATTCTTGATCCGTTGAACTCAAAATTGAATGTTTGACATTTTAAATTCCAAAATCTTCATTTGTCATCCTCTTTTATTATTTGATATTAAAACACCTAAAAACATAAGAATTACTCAAAAACTTACATAATAAATGCAAAGAAATATGATACAAAATTATGACAAAAAGTGCACTTATCACATTAAAACACTACAAACACCCTTTCAAGTTTTCATATGTATAATATAACTACATGCACGTTAAAAAAAAAAAAGAAGTAGGATCGAAGCGTAAAAAGGGGCTTTTCTCTACCCATACCTCGACCATGACTTGGGGCTAATTTTTTTTTAGAAAAAACATGAAATTTCCTTTCAAAAAAAAAAAAAAGAATTATAAATATGACTGATTTTGAAATATAAGTCATAACCCTTAATACATATCGAGATTATCAGTATAATCAAATCATGTACCAACCAAAGGATCACGTGTTTGCCACAGGTGTGACTCAACGAGGCTAATATTATGTAACAACCCGATATTTTAATACACTGAAAATGTATTAAATTGAGGATTATATTGAGGCAAAAAACGTGATTTAAGAAAAAGTATTGTATAATAACATGAAAAGTATACGGTATTGGAGTAATGTAGTGTAAGGAAAATACACTGATGAAATTATGCAGTATAAAAATTACACCATAAAAGTAATACAGTGTAAGAATTGGACTGTTGTAAAGTCACACAGTATAGAATTAGACTGTGTAAAAAGTGTAGATTACACTTTTTAATATAAAAGCAAAGAGAGAAAAAAAAAGAAAAATTTGGATAAACTCAGATATTTTCTCTTTCCTCACTTTCTCTCTCATCACAAAAATGAATTTGAGATTTCGAGCTCTGTTTTCGATACCTCCCACACCTTGGGAAAGATCTCGACGAGCCGAGCTCAACGGTGTGCCGAGCAGCCAAAAAGACCACCGGAGGAGGGCTCAAGCGCCGCCCAAAGTGGCGGTGAGACCCAAAATTTTCTAAGCTGATTTCTCCTCCGTCCGACCACCAATCGAGGTGATTTTGGTCTCTATGGACTCAGGGTGATGAGAGGAACAAGATAGTACCCATTTTCCAGCTCAATTTCAGCTGGAAGGGCTTCGACGGAGCCGCCCTAGCTCCATCGTGGCACCACCATGGGAACCGCCGTTCCCGACGACGGTGAGGTGCACCGCCCCCACCAAAAGACTCAGAGGGAACCGGAGAGTGGAAGCCCTTACCCAATTGCACCACCCAGGTGCCCCTCGTATGAGTTCCACCAACGCCTGTCGTCGCCGCCGTGAGGGAGGTTGATTTTGAAGCTCCGGCCACCGTCGAGGTCAATTGACCTCACGGTTATGCTCATAGGAGTTAGAGGAGCATGTTTGACTCCTCAATTGCAGGCAACCACCACGGAATGTCGGAGAACGGCCTCCGCCTTGGAACGCCGCCGTGGTGGAGGTGGGACCACCGTTCTAGGCGGTGTTGAGCACCCCACCATGGGGGAACTGCTTAGAGGGACCTGGGGAAGCTTTTCCCCAAGTCAATTTCACGCCACCATCAACGGAAGGCCGTGATCGGAGTGGCTCTATCCCACCATCGACGGCAGCTTAGATTGGAGTAGATGGAGGCCAAATTGCATGAAATTGACCCCACCAATGGACTCAGGAGGGTCGATTTAGAGCCACCATCAACGGAAGGTCGTGATCGGAGTGGCTCTATCCCACCGTCAACCACAGCTTCGATTGGAGCAGATGGAGGCCAAATTGCATGAAATTGACCCCACCAATGGACTCAGGAGGGTCGATTTAGGGGGGGTAGGCTCAAGCTCAACCACCAACGAGGCCAGTTGACGCCGGTCAACGGCCGGTCCAAGGCCATTTTGGGATTTTGTGATCCGGACCTCCGATCGATGATCCAAGGCCACCTTTCGACTTGTTTCGATGCTCTAAACACAAAGGTGACCTTCGTTTGAGCTAATTCTACTCCGATGAAAATCATCTGGTACCGACTGTATGCGAATCGAGGCGATTCAAACTGTATTATTGGAGTCCAGAATGATATGTTAAAGAATGTATGATCTCCAGGAAGCATTCCTAGCCATGTATGGTAGCTCGAGGAGCACTGTAGAGGATGCTTCATATACTGTGGATACAACGAAGTACAACCGGACCCGCGTAGCTCGGAGTCCAAGTAAGTGGCAATCTCGCCTACAGTATGCACAGTATTATAATGCATTGTTATGGATGTTAAGTTTTAAGGATTTAAAGTTCAGTTAAGGAAAGAATGAAGGAAAATGAGACCAAGGGCAAAATGGCCATTTTATGAAAAATGACCAAAACGGACCCGGAACGCCCGATGTCGGGAAACGTTTCTTAGTGATGAATTTTTCATATTTTTATGTAAGGGGATGTTAAAGTTAAGTAATGAGTTTTGTGAAGTTACAAAATGGACGAAAAACCCGTCAAGGGCAAAATCATCATTTTTACAAAAATGGTTAGAACGGAGCCGGACATTTCGATTTAGCATAACGTTATTAGACGAAAAATGTTCCGTAATACATTGAGTAATGTGACCGTCATGTGTGACGGGAGTTTTAATAAGGATGTTTATGTAAACGTGAGGTAACCCGGTGGGTTACAAAATTAGGGAAAGGAAAGGGTAAACCGACAGTTCACCGAATTATGAAAGGGGATGAATGTTTAATGTTTACATTTTATTATCAATCAAGCGGATTGATAAATAGAAAGATTATTAATGAGTCGGCTGTCGTATGATCATGACACAGGAGCCGACTAATGAAAGGAGAAAGGAACGAGATAGGAAAGGAATAGAGAACGCTAGAGCATAGTACGGGTAAGTTTCAGATCTCACCTACAGCATGAAGAAAATGATTTTTAAATCATTTTGGTATATGTTTATAAATGAGCTTGCAATTATTATGCAAGTTTCTTTTAAAGAATATTTGCGTTTATTATGCAAAAGTTTTAAAGATTCAAAGAGAGGTTTGCAATGAATCTGCAAATACTATGTTTAAAGTCTATGGCATATTGATAACGAGTTTAAAAGATCAAGTTATGAATTTTATGATGCATTTGTTATGCATCAAGTTACATTTGTTTTGCAAAAAGCTTTACGACGTGTTTGTCATGCATTAAGTTAAGTTTCGAAATAAAAGTTGTGATTTTGCAAAATGTGATTGCATTATATGTTGCATATGTTATTCAATAAGTGTTAGAGTATATGTTATGATTTGCAAAAGGTTGTTGCATTACATGATGCATTTGATATGTAATATGTTGCATTCGTTATGCAATAGATTTCACGGTACAAGTTATGAATTGCAAGTGTATTTGCATATGATGTGATTGCATTTGACATGCTCACAAAAGATAATAAGAAGGTAAAGTAAGGATAAAAAGGAAAGTGTTGTACCAGCCTCTGTGTTATGAGGTATTGAACGTAAAGTTAAAGTTAACCTCTAAGATGTGAGGTACTTGACTACGTGATCGATGATCTCAAGTCTTCCGCAAAGGAAGCATCATGTATATGATCTCAAGATTAATGAGATGGTACGAACACTAAAGCAAGAAAAGGAAAGTGAAGGCAAGATAAGGAAAGTTAAGAAATGAGATAGTAAGTTATAGTAAGAAAAGAGTGTTCGTAAAATGCTCATAATTAAAGGTACATAATTGAGCATAAATGGAATCAGGCATTTTGATTCGGCTTGAATTCCTTTTTTATGAAATATTTATATGTTATGTTATGAAAGACATTTTGATAGAATGTTATGTTAAATGTTTTATGACAAATGTTTATGGAAAACATTTTCATGTTTTCAAGAAAGGTTTATAAACGACGTGTTATGAGACACGTATAAGAAATGCTTTATGAAAAACGTTTACGCAAACGTTTTAGAAATGTGTTATGAAAACATTTATGAAGAACGTTTTAGATATGTTTTATGGAAAATGTTTTACGAAAGATATGTATGAAAAACGTTTTAGAAACGTTTTATGAAAAGTGTTTATAAAAAATGTTTATGAAGAACGTTTGTGAAGAATGCTTCAAGAGGAAAGTTTTTACGAGAAAAGATATAAAGTATGTTTAAACGCTTTGTGAGTTTATGTTTGAACTTACTGAGCGTAAGCTCATAAAAAGTTGTTCATGCTGTAGGTAATTTATGGGTGACCAGTAGGACCCGTTAGCGGAGCTGGGTGCTGCAGAAGGGCAGATGCGAGATGTGGGAATAGATACCACTACAGTTTGGTTCCGCTACGCAAAGAAAAATGTTTTACACTATTTAATGTAGTGTTTTCAAGGTTTTTAAGGAAATAAGAGTTTTTAAGAAATGTCTTCAAATGTTTTAAGATACATTGTACTAAATGTATTATACAATTATGAAATGATGTTTTAAGTTATGTTTTAGTAAATGTTTCTTATTTAGTTTTAAGAAATATTTTGAAATAGTTTTAAAGACAAAGGTTGAGCGAGGTCTCAACAGGAATGGCGACGAAGGTCGCAACAGTTTCCAAGTACGTTTTAAAGAGTAATGTTAAAGAAAATTTTTTGTAATTCAGTATTTTCTTACTAAGTAAGTAAGATTACTATATTTATTAATGATGTTTCAAGTAAGTTAAGTGACGGCCGAAAAGACGGGTCGTCACATATTAACTCCCATACACCTCGTCTTCTTTGCAATGGGCGGATACCCGTACCAACAAGTACGAATGTAATGAAATAAGTTGAGGGCAAAAATCTATCAAACATTTGGAAAAGAAAATAGATTATTTATGTTAGTGATGTGAAGAACATCTCTTTAAATTTCCAAAAGTTCGCTATACCCATTAATATTTTTTTGAATAAGTTTTTTTTTT
>CAMOHE010026452.1:16329-26558 GCA_946598075.1 Artocarpus hirsutus | reverse complement strand
TTCTTTATTGGGTTATTTGAATTAAAACTGAGGCTTTATCCTATAGAATCTCGGGTGAAAAATAAAAGATTCGTGTGATTTTTATTTCGGCAGTTCGGCATACCGAACTTAAAGTTTGGCCTGCCGATCAGGCAAGTTCGGCCTGTCTATGTGCGAATTAAAAATCACACGTTTTCACGCATTTTTACGCGTATCTTATCCGATATAGACCCGAATTTGGTTCTGTTTCAGATTTTTGAGACTTTATCTGATAAGGAATGACCCTAGACCCAACCTCTATAAATAGGGAGTGAGTCTAATGAGTTATTAAGATCAATAGAGAGATTAAGAGTGATACTCTACTTGTGAGAATCTGAAACTTCCTGAGAGCTCTTGTTCACAAATCACGAACACTAGCTTTGGGTTCTCTCAATTAGTTGGAAGGAGAGTCACCTTGAGGAAGAGCTGTACGTGTGAGCCCACACTCACTCCGATCGTGGATAGAGAATAGCAAAGAAGACCAGTTGATTGAGACTCTTTTGAAACGTTACTTCTCTACACAGATTTCGGGAGCTTTTCGGCGAATTCAAGGTCAGTAAGATCAGGTTAATTTATACATATAGCATGTCAAACTTGTGTTTTAGAAAATACTCTGATATAAAATTTTTAAAATTCCGTTGTTTATTATTTTTTCAACAGTACAATCAATTAAATAAGTTACTTTAGGGATCAAATGGGCACATAGAAAAATGGTTTCAAATAATGAGCAAATTATTTAATTTCAAATCTATTATACTAAAAGATCAAAATTGCACTCTATAATTGTATGCCATTAAGGAATTTGATTGTCAACCTATGCCATATTGTTTCTTTATTTATAATCCTTAGTGCTATATCATAATTAAGTTAATATCTTAACTGTCCAAGCAATTTAATTATATCTTGTACGTGGACACTTACTGGTTTTCTTTAATGACCAATTTCAATAATCTTGATTATGAAAAATTAATTCATAATTAATGTTGACATATTCTAACTAGAAAATTTAATGATTAAGTACCAAAAACCCTTCAAGAGATATATAGTACAAATTCCAGATTATTAATTTATAATTCACTATCCATAAACACTATCACTTAGTCATTGAGAATATTGATTCTCAATTGAATCTCACCCATTAGAAACTCAAGAGGAATTATATTTATAAATATGAAATTATGATTAATTCAAGACTAAGATTAAGTAAAAATAATGCCTATAAGATTTAATTAATTTGACGATCACTTCAAAGTTAATTAAATCTCATTTATGATCTAATTCAATGTAGACAAACTATACCAATAAATTCATATATGATCATAACAAATCATCCAATGAATCTACTATAGTCTAAACATAAATAAAGTTTTCAACTTTATTTATCAACTATAAACTACATTGATTTAATCATAAATAACTTGTCTTTTGTGAATATTTGTAAACTTCACATAAAAACATATAATATGATTAAATGGAAGTTTAGTTAGTTCTACTTATACATATAAAATACCTCAATATTATTAATTTTAGATAATGTATCTACAAAATATACTTTGAAAAATATACAATCCCAACAACAGCTACTAAAGAGTATCTAAGATCTAAATGCAAAGTGAAAATGAATGGCAAATTGAATTTTTTTTGGGATTAATTGTAATGTGGCTATAAAGTTTAAAATCTACAGCTTCTCATAGGTTTTGCAAGTCTGACCCTTTTCGGCAATGATTAGAGCGTTTCAGTTGAACGAAAAAAAAAAAGGAAAGAAAGAAGGAAAGTGACGTAAAGAAAGAAAGAGAGAAAGGATAGAGCGAGAGAAAAAAAAAAAAATAGTTTATTATTTTATTTGCCAAATGGGCCCCTCAAGCTTAAAAGCATATCAGCAAACATGTCATTCAATTTTTCATAAAATTGTAGGTCTCATGCCTTTAAAGAATCATATCAATCTTTTAATCCAAGTAAGCATACACGTGGACAGCCACATTGGCTGCCACACTGAGGTGCCCCTAAGCTTTACTCAACAGCTTTATTCTGCACCTCCCACAATGATGTGGCACTCAGATGGCTGCTGAGTTGGGTTTCTCGTGGGACACATTGTCATTTTAATAAACTTATTGAATTTGTTTGATTGATTCTTAAAAAAAAAAAAAAAAAAAAAAAAAAAAATCCTCTTTGTCTGACACCCACAAATAGTAAACATTTGTCTGCTCAGCCTGTAGACAATCTCGTGGCTTAGGAAAAAAGAGGTGATGTTTCTTCAAATAAAAAAAGTGCATAAGGTGGGATTTCGTGGATTTTTCCCAAATGGATTTATAGATCTTCCAAATATGATTTTTTTTTTTCCAACAAAACCAAAACTTTTTGCTAAAAGATCCATTATCTTCATAATAAACAAGTTAAAAACTTGGAAAAAGAAAAAACGAAAATCTACTGCTGAAAAATTTTCCAAATTTTACAAATTTTTTTTTGAACTCCATTCAAAAACCATTAGAGACCCATCAGAACTCCATTTAATGTCATGAATCCTCATTAAAAATAAATTAAAATCCAAAAAAAAAAAAATTTCTTTAGAGCAAACGCAAACTATTCCTCATCCAATGTGTGTGGCTGTATAACAACTAATAAGCCCAACTCTTTCAAAAGAAGAATCTATTGGCGTGTTCTCTCAAGCAATTTGAAAAGTTTCAAGTGAAAAAACAACGTAAAGCTAAAATTTCCGCCAGAAAAAAGCAAAAAAATCACAGTAATCACAGCAAAGGTTGGCAAGGGTTTGATGGCCTGAGCTTGTTGACGATCTAGACAACGTCGGTGGTCATATGAACATCTCTTTCCTCGGGCTAGACGGTGGCGAGGTCGCGGTGGCAATGGCGCCATGGCCATTGGAGAGGAGAGAGGCGCTGACAGAGAGAGGAAGAAGGCAAAGGGTAAAAGGGTGAATTTGTTTCTCTCTTAAAGATAATTTCTTAAAGGATTGTGGCCCCAGTAATCAAAATTTTTTTTTTTTATTTTCGTTTTTTCAAATATTTAATTAAATTTTTCTAGCAATAGTGGGTTCCACAAAACACCCAAATCACCAGCCATATGCATCTCATGAGCTTTCGCATGTGTGGGGGGGCGCACCTGAAATGCCGTTTAGCTTTTATCGAACAAAATCTTGCTAGAAGCACATGGCTTCTTTTCCGCCTCCCGTACTTGCAACTGTTTTTCTTTTCTATTCTATCTCTCTCTTCTTCTTTTTTTCTCTCTCTTTGTTTCTTTTCCATAATCTCTTTCCTTTTTTCTTTGCGGAGGTATTACGTTATAACTTATATCCACGTGCATTTGCCGAGTCAAATTGCCTTTAACAATAAGAAAAAGTTCCCCCCCCTCCCCCCTCCCCCCTCCAATTTGTGCATGCAATTTACACTGTTTAAGACCTTGAATTTTACCGTATGTTAGGTACAGGGAGAGATGGAAGGAGGGAGAATAGTGGGAGACAAGATGAATTTGTTGTTTAGTTGAAGGATGTTTGGTAGAGGGAGAGATGCAGGGAGAAGATGAATTTGTTGTTTAGTTAAAAGGAGCAGAGAAAGGGGAGGAGACATGAGTCTCTCCCAACGACCCATCAATTTGGCTTTTCCTATTAGTTAAGGGATCCAATCAATTCATCTAAAATTTAAATTAAAAAGATTTTTTTATCCATTAAAATAAATTATGGTAAATTGCTCATAGGTCCTCAACCTTTTAAAAAAAGTACAATTTAGCTCTTAACTTTTTTTTTTTTTACTGAATTGGGCTAAACCTTTCGTTCTTGGTGCAAAAGGATTAAAACTAACTGACGTCCGTTTAGAGCTAATCATGTGTGCCTCACACGTGAATACTAAATGGGCTTTTTGGTAAATTTAATTTCTAAAAACGAAAAAAAAAGAAAGTAAAACCAAGAACACTAAGGGTGCGTTTGGTTTGTGGTTCGAACATTTTGCTACAGTATTTTCTCTCACAAAAATTTAAATCTTCATTCAAATTTTTTATTCAAATCAATGAATCAAACAGACTTTAAAGAACTCAGATCAAGGAAAAGAAAAAAAAAAACACAACAACAAAAATAAGAAACTCAAATCGAATAGCTCCCTACTTTTCTTGTTCTTCCCATCTCTCTCTTCCTCTTGGCTATTTGCAGCAGGTTTGGCAGCACCGGTGGGTCTTGTGACCATATGCTTGAAAGTGATGGTGGTGAAATGGGTCTCGCAAAGGTTGCCATGGATTCCGGCGGTGGCCGATTCATAGGAAATTCCGATTAAGACTCTTTCTATATCTTCCTCTTGGCCATTTGCATCAAGGTTCAGAGCAATGGTGGTCAATTGCTGTATTGAAAAAAATAAAAAATTCTTGACTCAGATCTAGGTAATTGTACCCGGTGGTTGCAATTGAAATAATTTCTAGTAAATACTCAAAAATCCCCAAAATCCTGAAGAAAAAAAAATCATGATCTACCATTTCCTTCCTCAAACCTAAGCTTGATCTAATCAAACACAACAAATTAAATCTACATGGTATTAACAAGCCCCAGACACTTATAGGGTATTTGGTAAAGGTGGTTAGAATCAAATTTTTAGTTCAAAATATTGTAGCATGCAAAAGCTTTATACTGTAGCAACTTTTTGTCTTCTACTGTAGCATGTAAGAGCTTTACATTATTTTCCAATCAAAAAGTTGGTTCTAACCAATTTTGCAAAACACCCCATTAGAAAACTAGTTGGGCAATTCTCTATACCCAACCACTTCTGCTTTAACTAAGCTCTCATATTTGCTTTGTTTTGTTTTGTTTTGTTTTTTTTTTTCTTTTTTGGCTTCAAGTGATGAGCAAGTGATATATAAGTTCTATTTCCTTTTTTTTTGGCCCATTTTTGTAATTAATGATTTGAGGTTAGAGTTTTCGCTCCATTGAGTGAA
Organism: Artocarpus hirsutus; assembly: GCA_946598075.1. Classification (NCBI taxonomy): domain Eukaryota; kingdom Viridiplantae; phylum Streptophyta; class Magnoliopsida; order Rosales; family Moraceae; genus Artocarpus; species Artocarpus hirsutus. The sequence goes on along the minus strand of CAMOHE010026452.1, from coordinate 21,611 downwards.
GAACATGTTTTTTTTCCTATTTTCTTTTTGTTGATCTGGGTAGTTTTGTTGATTGGACATAGGAGGAGGAGGAGAGGAAGTAGGGTTTGTTTTTGTTTTTCGCTTTTTTCCTCAATTGGTGAGGGAAAAAGAATGCTGTGTTTTTTGAAGAATATTTCAATAATTTGATGAAAATTAACATCCAAAAATTTATTTTCATTTAAAATTCTGTTAAATCAATTCTTTTGCACCTAAATCAAAAGGTTAGACCTAGTTTAGCAATAAAAAAAATTAGGAACCAAATCGCATATTTTTAAAAAGGTTGAGGACTTCCTAAGTAATTTACCCGATAAATTATTAACAAATAAATAATGTACGATATAGTAGTTAGACAAACAACTATCATTCATTCTTTTATCTATCCCTCCCACTTATCAAACAATATAAATGGATTATTATAATTATCTCTTTCATCTTCAATATCTCTCCAACTCTCTTCATCCCTCATACCAAACCAAGTGTTAATCTTGTAAATTTAATAAGGAATATTGAGTTTAAAAACCTATTGCAACTATGGCCTAGTTGCTAAAGAAGTCAATTAATCTAAAGAGTACTCTTGGTAAATCATTGACTTTGATCAACTAAATAAATTATGGATTTATGCTATAAACTAATGTGAAATTGAATTAGTACACCTTTTAATCTTAATGTAAGGAAATAGCACAACTTTAAAAATATTAAAGTATATAACATTTTTGTAATTTTTCTTTTTAAATACTGAAATTATCAATTTTATCCACATCTTATTCATCTCCTCTAAAAAAAAATCCTAGTTTCCCTCTCCTCTCCCTCCTCTCACCTCCTCTTTTATCTCCAACCCTGGCAGCAACTTCGGCCAACGCCTCCCTTCAGTGACAACGACTTATCGCTCCTCGCGCGTCTCCGGTAGCTTCTCCCAGTGCCTGCGACTTTGACCTCAGCTCCTGCGACTTCAGCCTTGGGACTTCGGCAGCGTAGCTTCTGCAACTTTGGCCTCGCAACTCTAATGGAGCAGCTCATGCGATTGGGCCTTATGACTCCGGCGGCATAGCTCCTGCAACTTCGGCCTTGCGACTCCAGTAGGACAGCACTTGTGATTAGGCCTTGAGACTCTAGCGGCACAGCTCCTACGACTTCAGCCTCGCAAATCCATCGGCACAATTCCTATGATTTGGCCTAGCGACTTGGCGGTGTAGCTCCTACAACTTCCCTACGTAGCTGCTACGGCGACGGTGATCTCTCATCGGGAGTGAACAGAGAGAGAATGGAAGAAAGAGAGAAACGGGAAGGGAAGAGAGGGAAACGAAGAAAAAAGAAAAAATATTAAATGTTAATAAGTAATTGCTAATAATTAAATTGCATTTATTTTTAATTAAACCTATTAATAAATGTGCATTTATGTTTTTTTGGCCTACTTATTAACTTTGTTTTAAACTTATGATATTAATTTTTTTTCCAATATAAATGTGGTCTATTTCCCTAACTCTCCCTAAATTAATTTACTTTGATAATGACCGAGTTAAAAAAATTAATTATAAATTTATATTTTGATCACTTTGATAGATCAACAAATTAAATCCCAAATTTAGCTGAGGTGTCTTTCCCCTAGCGTCACCGCCATCACCACCACTCCGCCCTAACCCTCGTACTGTCGCTAGGCCATTGGTAAACTTTTATCTGTCGTACATTGATATGATTTTCACGTGCTTCAATTGCTGGGCATTCAACAATTATCAGAGATCCAAGTTCTCATTAATCCATCAACAGATTAGAATTCGCGCCATGCAACAACGATTCAAGGACAACATAGCAATAAGATCATCAAATCTAAGAGCAAAGGCGACTAGAAATCAAATCCCCAAAAAAGCAAAGGACCAGAAATCAGATCACACACTTGGTGGGCTCACGATTCTCACCCGCATCCTGTGATGGTGGTGATCTCATAGAGAATATTTTTAGCAAGGGCAAACTTTGCATGCTTCAATTTTATAAAGGTGATCATTTTTTTAAGAACAAAAACTTAAGAGTAATTGCCACTATTGGTCGTTGAATCGTTTAGTAGGTGACAACTAGCTCCATCTTTTAATACTAGCAAATATATCCCAAACAAAAAAAAAAAAAAAAAAATACTAGCAAGTGAAGAATTTCTATTAATTTTGAGTTCTAACATTATCCATCAAGTGCAACACATGCATTTTGAAATAGGGGTATACTTTGTAAATTAATAGCAAAATGTCCTTCAACAAAAATTGAAATTAAAAAAAGGCTAAAAAATGCGAACTTGGAAAACCCTAGAACAAGAAAGACAGAGAAAAAAAGAAAGGGTCTAGTAGTTTGTAAATAGAGGTAGTCTCATAAATGTCACTTTTTGAAACCTAACTTTTATTTATGCCACAAAATATGAAAAATTCTTATGCTATATTACACTATAAACTTGGTGTATGTCCTACCAGGACATTTTTTCTCCTCTCTTTCTCTCACTTTGTTGCCACTAGCTCGTCTTCGATTTATTAGTAATGTCGTTGGACATTATTGGCATAGGCAATGTTGTCAGACAGCACCTCACTGCCATCAGCAACATCGTTGGCAACAAGTAAAAACTACAAAAAAAGAAGAAAGGAAAAAAAAAACAAAACAATGAATCGAATTCGGCCACGCGACACTCAAGCCCGTTGGAGTTGGTAGTGGCAATGGCGGCAATGATAGCAGTGATCCTAAAAGGTTGCAGAGGAATAGGATACGATGGCACTGAACCATATTTAGCCATGACAGTGACCACTACAACTGTCACGACGATGATTATGCTTTTCTCTGTTCGTCTTCCGCGGTGTTGGTTTCCACTCCTCAAAACAGATATGCGATGAAGATTCAAAAATCCATGAAAATCTATGATGATCATCAACAATCTTTGATGAGTTTTGCAGCAAGACAAGGAGATCCATGATGGTTGGCGACATTCTTTGAAGGCCTATTGTAACGCCCCGAAATTAATTAAATGTTATTAGTATGTAAAATGGTGGATTAGTGTGCCATAATAGATGTTTTAAACTTAAATTGGTTATTTTATGGAATTTCTAGATTAATGTTGTTTTTTATTATGTTAATGATTTTAATTACCTTAAAATTATTTTTATTTTTATTTGTTATTTTAAATTTTGAAACCAAACAATTTGTCACATGTTAAATATATTTCGTTTTACAAAACCGTGGGCAGCATATGGTTTCTACATAGTAAAACCACATACTTTTTCTCTCTATTTATTCCCTCTCTTTCCTTCTCTCTCCCTCACTCACTCACACTCACTCTCTCTCCCTTTCTCACACACTCTCTCACTCTCTCCCTTTCTCTCTTTTCATTTCTTAAAGTTTTTGAATAAAAAATCAAGCCCAAACTTCGGATTAGTAGATTAGAGGCTCGGGAAGCAACCAAAAACACGATTTGAAACTCGAATCCATGGTTAGTTTTTACAGTTTCAAAACTTTTTCAATTTTTCTATTTTCTTTGCATTTTGAAATTTAAGCTTTCCTAAGTTTAGAAAAACTTTGATCTAAGTTAGAGAAACTTAGAATAACTAGAATCTAAACTTAGTTTGAAGAGAAATGGATTTAGATTAAGATTTCTCATTTTTCTCTATTTTTTTTTTCTCTATTTTCAGATTTTTCAAAATCTTTGTGCAAATTTCGTTTAAATTAGTTCAAAAGTGTTTTATATTGTTTTTCATCATCTATAGATGTTTTCCATGCTTGAGAACTGAGAAAAACAGATTGAAATGAAGATTTGGGCTTGGGAGGTCAAGAACCCGTGCTTAGAAAATTCTAGAATTTTTCAGTTCGGCAAGCCGGATTCATACGACGGCAGGCCGAACCTGAAAAAGTTTGGCCGACTGGACTTGGTTTTTCAGTAGACCGAATTGTACAGTTCGGTTGGCCGAACTAAGGCGACTGGCAGGCCGACTAGACATGGTGAGATTTTGTTATTTTTCACCGTTTTGAACCCCAATAGAGATTTTAAGATTGCTATATAATTTTATAAACTTAAATGGCAGACTAGGACATCATGAGATGATTTAGTAACATAGGGTATCTCAAGCTAGATACTAATAGACCTAGTTTTTATTTAAGGTCGTTTGTGGTTCCGCGAAACTAACGTATAGCGGACCGGGATTACGGTGTGAGACACCAACATGAGTATTGAGGTAGGACTTATATCTCTTCTCCATGATAGACATGTTTTAAAAGGGATTTGACCATAAAGCATTTTTCTTCTTAAATGTTTTCAAAAATGAATTTTATCATTTATTTTCATTATTGGTGAAATAATGGATGATCATAATGAATGTAATGAGATCATTCGGTAAAAGAGACATGATGATGATATGACACCAAACTTGTCGATTAGTACCTCTGGAATGATAAAATAGAGCATGATGTCATGTACAGAGATCGGGTCATGGGGAGCGCGACCTTAGGGACATGTCCCGAAACCCAGCTGGGCCACTTCGGTGTTGATTCATGTGGCTTTCCCAATAATATCAAAATGAGACTATCCATGGATGAATAACCAGGTGTTTGGCAAAGTGGTGGGAACTGCGGTTCCCACCACAAACTCAGTTATGAACAGTATAAAGCTCTTACATGCTACAGTAACAATAAAAAAAAATTGTTACAGTGTAAAGCTCTCACATGCTACAGTGAAAGTGGTTCTCACCACTGGTTCCCACCACCTTCCGAACACCCCATAAAGGATTAATTGGTATGAATAAATTTAATCAATTTCAATTTGTTACCTGTTTATTTATCTGTCATGTGTTATAGCTTTTATTTAAGTATGAAATATATGTGTTTAATTTAAAATATTTTTAAAGACTTAGTCCTACTGAGCCATTCGCTTATTTTTTACTTGTTTTCAAACATTTTTTCCTCCTCTAGGTGGAATCAAGCTTAGGACCGATGGGAGTCCATTGCCCGGACTCGTGACCAAAAGGGGATCTTGAGTAGGTTGGTAGCTGTAGTAAAATCAAGGCATGTATCACTTTAACTTTCTCTCTCTATACTTTGGACTGTGGTTGTAATTTAATATTGTCAGTACAATGTGTGTGCACAAGATGTGGGTCAATGGGACCTATTTTTGTTTCTTTATACTTCTTTATTATTTTCTTATTGTTTACTTTGTTATTCTTATTTTTTTAATTAACATAAATGCTTGCTTAAAAAAAAAAAAAAAAAAAAAAAAAGGGAGGGGGGGGGGGGGGTTTTTTTTTAAA
>CAMOHE010026452.1:0-16309 GCA_946598075.1 Artocarpus hirsutus | reverse complement strand
CCCCCCCCCCCCCCCCCCCCAAAGGGAGGGGGGGGGGGGGGGCTTATTTGTCACTTTTTAATAACTAATTAATTCCTTAAACCAATATTTAATTAAAATTTTTACTTAATTAACTTAATTAAACCGCCACATCGCCTCTCGTATTCTAGGACGTGACAGAATGGTATCAGAGCTCAAGGTTATGAACCTTGGGAATTGTGCACACATAGGTACAACAGTGAAAATCCTTTGACAGTCCAATTTTGTCTTTAAAACTAAGAGAGAATGGCACCTAGGCGTCATCCAATTGTGGTTTACGTAAGTCCCACGAATGAGTAATGTATGATAGGGGCATCATTTGCTGCTTTTCGGCAAATGGCAGTGAGGGTTAGGCCGAAACCTCTAGGCAAGACGCGAGCATGAGTACCTTAAGGAGTTTAGGTGTGCGTTTACCCTAGCTTTCGATGGAAAATGAGGGTTCACAGGTGGCTAAAAATCGGTTAGCCTCAATAGTAAAACGTTTGAATGCCCTTAGTGTACCGGCAACGTGTCGAGTGGAATTTGTGGCTTGTAAGCTGACAGGCAATGCTAATACTTGTAAAAGTAGGTGAAGCATTTGGAAAACTGTGGGAGTATCGACGGGAAAAGGGTTCAAGAAATTGTTCCGTGAGCGTTATTACCATTGAGATGCAGAGACCAAAGGATCATTGGATTCTACTGGTTGGAATAGGGTGATAAGATGGTTCAAGAACACAAGGTTAAGTTTGATGAGTTAGCTAAGTTTGCTCCGTTAGCCGTGGTATCTGAACGTGGAAAGTGTATCAAGTTTCAAGAAAGGCTTAAGGGATTCATTCAACAACAACTGATGGTCTTGCGATTTTGAAATTCTAGTAGGTTAGAGTTGTCAGTTTTATCGGTAGAAGTAGAACACGTTTACTACTACGAGGAATAGGTGAGAACATCAGGAGGACCCTAGCGGAGCAATAAGAGAGATAGCGATCGTCAAGCTTAGTTAAGAAATCGGCATGGTAGTGTGACAGTGGAAGTAGCAGATCATCCAGTAGCAGACGAAACAACCCTTGCCATTTTTACAGTAGTCGGGTTGCATCAAGAGGAGCTGTCCAGTAAGAAAACGCTCGACAAGGATCTTAGACCGGAGAAGGTGTAAGCCATCAACCTTGACCCCAGTCCTTATCTCCACCTCAATAATTTCTTCAGTTTCCTCTGTAGTAGTATCGGCTGATGAACCCGGGACATGGCAGCACTAGCAGAGGAAAAGGAAGAAGCTCCAGTTCGAGTTCGCATAGTAACTTTAGGAAGTTCGGATGCTTAGGCCAGTGGTGTGATGGTCGACAGTACGGTTCCAGTTTCTTAGCCTTTAGTTTTGGTTCTCTTTGATATTGGTGCCATTCATTCTCTTGTTTCGAGTTCATTCGTACTTGCCTTGGAAATTGGAATAGAAGAATTTGATGAAACCTTAGTAAATACTTCACCCTTGGAGCGGGTGTGTGTGTGTGTGTGTGTGTATGTGTGTACCATAAGTGTAAATCTTGTGAGGTAATGATTGGGGATGGGACTTCAAGAAGTAATTTGGTTATGATCCCCATGAATACTTTTGATTAATCTTGGGAATGGAGGGGTTGTTCAGGAATGTGCAACTATAGTTGTCGCACTAATTAGGTAACCCTAGGGATTGATAAGGGGACGATGATCGTTTACTAGGGTGGTAACGACCGAGTAATGAGTGAGTAACCCATGAAAACGTGTCTAGGTGTATGGGAGAAACCTAGCATGCTATATATCAATACCTACATCAATATATATATATATATGTTCTTCTTAGATCTAAGGGAGGAATCTGATGCCGTAGGGAGAAATGTAGCAACATCGGTGGCTAATGAGTTCAAGGATGTCTTCCCTGATGGGTTATCGTGATTAACATCGCACCAAGAGGATTAAGTTGGTCTCAAGTTATTCCCAAGGATCGCTTCGATTTTTGTAGCACCGTGTTGTTTGGCGCTAGTAGGAATGATAGAATTAAGGAAACATCTTCAGGAACTTACAGGTAAAGGATATATTCAGGATCGCGAAGGATACATCAATTTCGTTTACCAAGAGGCATAATGGTACACTCGAGTTGTGCGTTGGTTATCGGCAACTAAATCAGGTCACCGTGAAGGATGAATATCCCGGCCTAAGATTGATGAGTTATTTGACCACCTAGGAAGTTCCCGATACTTTTTTGAGAGTAGATTTGCGATCTGGAAGCACCAGCTACACGCACAGAAGGTTGAGTTTGAAGCTTATCATTTTGAGTAAGGCATCTTAGTAGATTCGTCTAAGATTGAGGCTACAGTACGGTGGGGTGATTGAAGATCACGGCCAAGATCCAAGCTTTTTAGGACTTACTGGGCACTACAGAAAAGTTCGTGAAAGGTTTTCCCAAAGGTAGCGGCTCCATTGACGCAATTGATTGAGATAAGTGATAGGTTTAAATGGGATAAGGGATGTAGATGTGTTTTCCAATGGTTGAGAGATCGGTTGACTACCACTTCTGCTCTGGCTATATCAAACAGTGACGAGTTCTATGAGATCTACACCGCTGCAGTAGCGCTAAGGCTTGTATATGTGTTGATATGGCATAGATGAGTTATGACTCATGGATTGTGACAGTAAAAGCCTCGTGAACAGGACCTCCCTACTCATGATTAGAGCTCACCGTCGTAATTTACACTTCAAGGGATCTAGAGAAGCCACTTGCTAGAGTAATATTCAGGTATTCTCGGATCATAGGAGCCCAAGGTATTTGTTCACTCAAAGAGAATCAAATTTGAGGTAGCAATGGAAGGTGAAGTGTATAGAGGACCAGGATATCACGCTACCGTGTCATCCGAGTAGGGCCATCATGGTTGCAGACGTGCTCAGTAGAGGTCTTGGGAGATTCACGTATGTCTGACACTAAAGGACTGGTGAGAGATGCTATCGTAAGCAAGAATGGACTGTGGTACCATGAAGACTTCGATTAAGCATCGATGTATTTCAGGGATTTGATTTTAGCACATGTTCGGATGATGAGGCAGAATTTGTGGCGAGACCAATATCTTCAGGGAGCATGGAGGCAAACGCGGATCAAGGAGTAGTTTGAAGACCGGAGGCATTCCTACTGATGGATCGTTGTAGTCTCAGGGAATGTCTAGCAGTATCTACAATCGAGGGAGTGACGAAAGCCTTGATGGATAAGGCTCGTAAGTTTTAGTTTGCTATTCATCCCGGAAGCACGAAGAGGCATTGCATTTTTTTTTAGGGGCAATATTGGTGAAAAAGCATGAAGAAAGATATTCAACCGTACATGGCCAGGCGCGTGATTTGTCTGCAGTTAAAGGTTAAATATCAAAAGCCTTCTGGTCAACTTCAGCATGAGAGAATGTTGTGGTAGATTTCTTCTCAGGGTTGTTGAGGACGGAGCAAGAATGTGATGAGATTTGGGTCATCATTGGCAAGTCGACGAAATCGATGCATTTTATTCCCATTAGGTCCTAGTGTTTGCAACGAGTTCTTGGAGGAGCTCTCAAGAAAATTTGGGCATAGACTTGGGTTCCAGCACGACTTTCATCCTCAAACCGATAGGCAGTTGCTCGAGGTATTTAGATTTTTAGAGGTACATTGCATGCATGTGTATTAAATTTTAGTAGGAATTGGAAACGACATTTACGCCTGGTGGAGTTGGACACAACAGTAACTATCAAGTACACACCAGGATGATACAGTTCGAAGCACCGTATGGATAGTTGTGTCGATCGTTGGTGGGTTAGGAAAAACCGTAAGGTAGGATCATTTTGGGACCCAAAGAGACTCTGATCCTCAGAATTCGAGGTAGGGGATTTCATTCTCTTAAAAGCTTTACCGTGTAAGTGAGTTTTGCACTTCGTTGTGCGAGAATGCATCGAGGTGCGTGGGGTTATTTGAGATTCTTAATGCGTCGGAGTGATCATTTATTTCCTTGACCTTCCTCCCAAACTCTCTCATGTTCATGTTGTATTCTACATGTCAGTGCTTTAGAATGTTTGCTCAAGCCAAACAAAAATCGTTTCGATTCGTAAAGTGCAGATTCAGGAAGACATGACCTATTAAGAGGTGCTAGCTTAGATTCTCGATCGAAAAGTGATAGATTTAATGCACTGTGAGATTTTGTTAATGAATGTAGTGTGGTGGCACCATAGGGTTGATCATGTGGGAGCCATACCCGCATTTACTTTACACTTAAGTTGGTTTTCGAATTTCGAGGACGAAATTTCTTTTAGGGGTGAAAAGTTGTAACACTCTGAAATTAATTAAATGTTATTAGTATGTAAAGTGGTGGATTAGTATGCCATAATAGATGTTTTAAACTTAATTTGGTTATTTTGTTGAATTTCTAGATTAATGTTGTTTTTTTATTATTTTAATGATTTTTAATTACCTTAAATTATTTTTATTTTTATTTGTTATTTTGAATTTTGAAACCAAACAATTTGTCACATGTTAAATATATCTCGTTTTACAAAACTGTAGGCGGCACATGGTTTCTACATAGTAAAACCATCCACTTTTTCTCTATTTATTCCCTCTCTCTCCTCTTCTCTCCCTCACTTACTCACACTCACACTCTCTCCCTTTCTCACTCTCTCTCTCGCTCTCTCCCTTTCTCTCTCTTCATTTCTTAAAGTTTTTGAATCAAAAATCAAGCCTAAGCTTTGGATTAGTGGATTGGAGGCTCGGGAATGTGATTGAGCAATCAAAAACACGATTTGAAGCTCGAATCCAATGTTAGTTTTCAAAGTTTCAAAACTTTTCCAATTTTTCTATTTTCTTTGCATTTTGAAATTTAAGCTTTCTTAAGTTTAGAAAACTTTTGATCTAAGTTAGAGAAACTTAGAATAACTAGAATCTAAACTTAGTTTGAAGAAAAACAGACTTAGATTAAGATTTCTCATTTTTCTTTATTTTTTCTCTATTTTTGGATTTTTCAAAATCTTTGCGCAAATCTCGTTTAAATTGGTTCAAAAGTGTTTTATATTGTTTTTCCATCATCTATAAATGTTTTCCATGCTTAAGAACTAAGAAAAACAGGTTGAAATAAAAATTTGGGCTTGGAAGGTCGAGAACTCGTGCTTGAAAAATTCTAGAATTTTCTAGTTTGGCAGGCCGAATTTTGTGATCGGCAGGCCAAATTTATGAGTTCGACAGGTCGGATTTGTACGACCGGCATGCTGAACCTAGAAAAGTTTGGCTAACTAGACTTGGTTTTTTGGTAAGTCGAACTGTATAGTTTAGCCGGCCGAACCAGTACCGGCAGGCCAACCGAGCATGGTGAGATTTTGTTAATTTTCACCCGTTTTCACCATTTTGAATCCCGATAGAGATTTTAACATCGCAGTATAATTTTATAAACTTAAATGGCACATTAGGGCACATGAGATGATTTAGTAACGTAGGGTATCTCAAGCTATATACTAATAGACCTAGTTTTTATTTAAGGTCAATCGTGGTTCTACGGAGCTAATGTATAGCGGACCGAAGTTATGGTGTGGGACACCGGTATGAGTATTGAGGTAGGACTTCTATCTTTTCTCCATGATAGCCATGTTTTAAAAGAAATTGACCATAAAACATTTTTCCTCTTAAATGTTTTCAAAAATGAATTTTATCATATTTTTTCGTTATTTTCATTATTGGTTAAATAATGGATGATCATAATGAATGTAATGACAACATTCGATAAAAGAGACATGATAATGATATGACACCGGACGTGTCGGTTAGTACTGCCTGGAATGATAAAATAGAGCATGATGCCATGTACAGAGATTGGGTCGTGGGGAGCGCAACCTTGGAGGCAGGTCCTGAAAACCAGCTAGGCTACTTCGGTGGTGATTCATGTAGCTTTGCCTATAATATCAAAATGAGACTATCCATGGATGAATAAAGGATTAATCAGTATGAATAAATTTAATCAGTTTCAATTTGTTACCTGTTTATTTATCTGTCTTGTGTTATAGCTTTTATTTAAGTATGAAATATATGTGTTTAATTTAAAATATTTTTAAAGACTCAGTCTTACTGAGCCTTTCGCTCACTTTTTACTTGTTTTCAAACCTTTTTTCCCCCTCTAGGTGGAATCAAGCTTAGGATCAACGGGAATCCATTGCCTGGACTCGCAAGCAAAAGGGGATCTTGAGTAGGTTGATAGCTATAGTAAAATCAAGGCATGTATCACTTTAACTTTCTCTCTCTATACTTTGGACTGTGGTTGTAATTTAATATTGTCAGTACAATGTGTGTGCACAAGATGTGGGTCAGTGGAACCCATTTTCGTTTGTTTATACCACTTTATTATTTTCTTATTGCTTACTTTGTTATTCTAATTTGTTTAATTAACATAAATGCTTGTTTTAAAAAAAAAGGGGGTTTTAATTTGTCACTTTTTCATAACTAATTATTCCTTAAACCAGTATTTAATTAAAATTTTTACTTAATTAACTTAATTAAACCGTCACGTCACCTCCCGTACTCCGGGGCGTGACACCTATAGAGATTTGTCACCATGAAGATTTATGATGGCAAGTTTCATGGACTGTGTAATTAAGAACGGCGAGCTTCGATTTGTAACACCCCAAATTTTAAGCTAAGGGTCTACTTAAGATTATATGAATATGTGTTTTTATTTTTACCACTTATGCATTTATTTTTTTTACTTATGAAATTGCCATGTGTTTATGGGATGATAGAACTTCATGCAAATGTATTATATATAAATCCTAAAACTATTGTTGCCGTGTGTGTTGCATGAATGAAAGAATTATACATAAGTTTATATAATATACAATACACACATATGCATGAATTATTCATACACTATAATATCTTTATATGTTATCTAATATATGATATACAAATAAATTGTATGTTGTATATTGTATATTGTGAGTTTGTTATCATATAATTCTATATGTATGTTTTATGTAGTAGTTGACTTCTGTACAAAGAAATGAAGATTGATAATCATTATGTTAAATTTGTGTGTGGTAGACAAATTACTAATAGTTGCCATATTTTATTTTATCGAGGTTTATGCACAATATTTTGTACTATTGTATAATTGTAGTGGAAAATAACTATTATTGTTTTATAATGTATATATCTTTATGTGTTAATGTAAATTATATGAATGTGTGTAATTGATATAGTTGACTTTTTATTGTGATTGGATTTTATGATAAGATTTCTTAATTTTTTTATGACAATTAAACTTTGGCAAGTGAAGCAGTTTTTTTTTTTGTATCCTAAATTATCTTCAATCTTTTTATTTCTTTTATAATTGATTTATTAACTTATTTGGAATCCTATACATGGTAGGTCAAGGTAATATCATTATATTTCCCAATTGAATCATTGACTTTCCTCTTTTTATCTCTTTTCTTACTTTTATGTGGGGGAATAGTTGACTTTTTAATGATAATTGAAATTCATGATAGGTTTTCTGTTTTGATAATTAAAATTAGGCAAGTGAAGCTAATATTGAAATCTGGAATTATCTTTTATTCTTTTTTTTTTTTTTTTTGATAACTAACTGACTTATTTAGAATTCTATTCATGAATAGTCAAGATATTATCATTATATTTTTCCTTTATTGAACCATTGACTTTTCTCTAATTTCTCTCTACCTTTCATGGATACACTTTATCTTGGCATAACATTTGTAATATATTAATTATTATTTCCTTATCCCATTATTTCCTTATTTCTCACCTGAAATTGCTCTCTCCTTTTATATCTCTCACAAGTCCTCTCACCCATTTTGTTGCTCGTTTCTTCTTCTCTTTCTTTATTTGTTGCATAGAGTGAGAATGAGAGAAAATAAGAGGGACTGATAGGTGAGCTAGAGGAAAGAAAGAAAGATATTATAGAGAGATGTCTATGTGAGACTTAAGAAATGAGGGGATGAACCGTGAGGGAATAAGTAAGAAACCAAGAAGAGAAAAAGAAAGAAAAGATTAAAGAAACACAATATTTAAGGAGACATATGAATGCATGAAGAGAGGATAGAAAATCATGAAGATATTCAATGGCTTTCATCAGAATATGAAGGGATATTTTATATGATGTGAAGAATAAATGAATGATGATGTATAGAACCTAAGATGATCATGACTAAACGGTTTGAGTAAGTATACCCTCCACTGCATCACTTGAACAATAGTATGTTTTAAAGCATGTTTTAAAGTTATGTATGTTGATGAATATGTTTAAAGATGATTTTGATGATTTTTCATGAGTATGATGTGAACTCTCTTGTTGTCATGAACTAACCAATGTTATGTATGTTTTCATGGTCAAATCCTTGAGGAAGCATGTTCCAAGATAGGGACCATCTATGAATGAATGTTAACACTGCTTGAGATTAACGTTATGTTACGGGCCCAAAAACCTAAAAGTAATATATGTTTATAAAAGTATGTTTTTATGTGGAACTACTGTAGTTTACTTACTAAGCATTATGCTTATATAGTTCTTGTGATGTAGGTGAGCTTCCACGTAAGGATGTAGATGATTGAGCAAGAATGGTCCAAGGTCCCATGACGAGTCTAAGATCCAATATTTATTTCTAAGTATTTCTTTGATGTTATTAGAAACTAAGAATTGTTATTGAGGACATTTAGGGGATTTTTTAGCTTTTGTATAAGTGTTGTAATCTTAATATTTTTGCTGCTAATGATAAGATAATTTCCACATTAAGGTTGAGTTAATGTTTGATTATTTTTCCTATCATGTCTCTGATCGGCTTGCCGAACTGGCCTATCTTCACATGCACGAACGAACGATGAGTGGCGCTCCTCTCCTCTCTTTCCTCTCGCACAAAGGGGGGGGGGGGGGGAGAGGTGGTTGCTACACGATTTGTGACGTTTCATCTCCTGTTCGAGGACGACATTCGATGGCTACGAATGGGAGAGAGATGGGGTGAGAGGGAGTGAGAGGAGAGAAAGAGAAAAAAAAAAAAAAAGAGAGGGAAAAGTTGAGAGAGATGTGGGACTAAATGAGGATTTTTTTTTTTTTGTGGCAGATGAAAAATTGTGGCATATATTTTTTTTAAGTTTTACAATTTGTAACATAAAAAATAAAATTACTTAAAAGGTGGCATTATATGTAATTTTGCCTTGCAAATAGGCAAGGCAAGGAGATCCATGATGGTTGGTGACATTCTTTGAAGACTTGCAAAGATTTGTCATCATGAAGATCTATGACGACAAGTTCTGTGGACTGTGCAAGTAAGAACGACGAGCTTCGATTTGTGACTTGCATCTCCTATTCGAGGACAACATTCGATGGCAAGGACTCGCCAAAGCCGAAAGAGAGAGAAAGGGAGAGGGACGGGGAGTGAGAGGGGCAGAGAGAGAGGGAGAGGGACAGGAGAGAAAGGGGGAATGGGGGTACAGAGATGGGGTGAGAGAGAGAGAGAAAAAAGAGGGGAAAAGTTGAGAGAGACGTGGGACTAAGTGAGGATTGTTTTGTGGCAAATAAAAAATTGTTGCATATATCTTTTTTAAGTTTTACAATTTGTAAAATAAAAAATTAAATTACTTAAAAAGGTGGCATATTGTGTAATTTCCTCTTTGTAAATATGCAAACCTAACCTAACACCTCCTCCTCCTTCCCCCTAGCCCCCCACAAACCACTGCAGTCATCACGTGATCAGGCCTTCCTAAACCCATTGCAAGCAGCCCCATCACAAGTTGGACTCCCCATCGTAAGATTAAGTCACCTTCCCACGAGTCATGAGGTCAAACCCCCTCCCTCATTGCAAGATTGCGTGCCCATCCCTGTCACCACATTGTGAGTTAGAGCCCCGTCGTCGAAAGATTGAGCTCTCTTCCTTTTAGTCATTCGATCGGGTACCTGCTCCCTTCATTGTGAGATGGAGGCCCCCCTCCCCCTTGGATTTCGTCGACAACGATTGGGTTGAGGTAGAAAGTTTTTAGAAAGGAATCCATTCTCTCTTGTAGGGTTTGAGTTTCCTCTCTCTCTCTCTCTCTTTTCTTTTCTTTCTTTTTTTTAATTTGCGTGAGGTAAGGCAAAATATTTTGTTTTTTGTTTTTTTGTTTTGTTTTTTTTTTTTTTTTTTTGTTTTGAAAACTCAGCACACGTGATGGTCATGACTCATGTGAATGAGCAATAAGAAAATTAACGAAATTGATAGGAAAACCTTCAACTGCAAACGTATGAAAAATTCAAGATCATTTTACAAAAAATTAAAGAATGTGGACCAAAGTGTTAAGTTTAGGCTACTTTTAAGTAATCATAAATACACTCAAAACACACTATCTAGCATCTAAACTGTTTTCTTTTAGAAAATGATGATTTCGCGACAGCAAAACAGGTTTTATTAGGAATAGAAACTCCAAAGTAAAATTTAAAATTAAGAAACCACAAAAAGTACAGAAATAAATCTTGGGAAATAACCAACAGTATGATGAAAATGAAGTATGCACAGAAGACCCAAATATTTTGAAATAATCAACAATATGGTGAAATGAGGTATGAACAGAAGACCCAAACGCAAAATCCACGCCTTGTCAAGGAGAGGCTTTCCTATCACATCAGATGGCTAAAATGATATCTTAAAAAAAGCAAGTGGTGTGTGCTGTCAGAAAATATACACGAAGAGTGAAATAGAATGTGCCACTAACAGCTCCTTCTAACAAAATTACCCCCTCTGTCATGATCTCACATCAACTATTGGATTGGTTGATAACTTGTAGACCTATGGGCTCACTCCTAAAAGCTGGTTTTTGAGAGTGAGTTCTATTTATAGGTTTGTGGCAATTGATATGAGCTATGAGATGGGTTCCTATCAATTGTTATCGGTCAAACCCCACTCAAGGGTCCACGTTGCAGAAGGGATGACTAGGAAGGCCAGAGTGGGTCGTCATGGACGTTGACCAAGTATGGCTATGGACATCGGTGTCGGAAGCGTAGTGTCCCACATTGACCAAGTACGGCTGTTGATGTCGGTGTCAAAAGCGTGGTGTCCCATATCGACCAAGTACGGGCTATAAATCTACAGACTCCCTCCTACAAGCCAATTATGGGATTGGTTGGTGGCATATAAACCTATGGGCTTCCTCTCCTACAAGTTAGCTTTTAGGGTGAATTTTATCTATGGGTTTGTGGCAATTAGTATGGGCCTAGTATGGGATGGGTTCTTATCTCTCTCTCTAAATAAAAAAAAAAAAAGAAAAAAAAAAAGCTCCTCTAAGATGAAATGGAGCATCACGGCATCGTGTAGTTCAGGAATAGATAGAATGACGTAGAAATGGAAATCAGCAAATAACATAAAACCATGAGCTATAAGGGGAAAAAAATCAGAGCAAATCAATTGCCCTGTGCAAGTGGCCTTCATCGGAAATGCAAAACATCAGAAGAGAAAAAAGTTGCATATTTCAGACAGATGAGATAGTGCTAATCTCAGAACATGAGTTAGATTGTTTGTTCCCCGATGTATAAACTGTCAGTTAAACTCACCATGGTTTAACACTAAAAATTTGTCTAATATCTATATGTTTCCTTTCCCTCTCCACGCATTCGCATATCCTATCGCCTAAGATTTTCATATACAACAGGATATGTATATTAAGATTTACAGGAAGTAATGGCATGCATTTTCATGCAAATACTCACCTATTCTCGCTTATCTTCTTCAAGTGCTTCCCCAAGCCCAGTCTGGAACTCTCTCTTAGCCACCGTATCACCACTCACATTCACCGCGCTGCTAGTCAATGAGATGCCCTCCTCATCAAATTCATCTCCTGTCTCCTCCGAGTATGCATATCTGCATATCCCACAGCAGAATAACAAACTCATCCTTTAGTTCTTTTTTTTTTTTTTTAAAAAAAAAAAGGGGGAAAAAAACAACACTTATTCTATTGCCATCTTGCTACCTTGCAGTTGAAAACGAGTGATCAAATAAAGTGATTAAAGATAACCCAGAAATCCAATATCAAAAAAAGATAACCCAGGAATCTATATGTATTAACAATTGAAGAAAATGGGCGTGTTTACTGAATCTGTGGACCTAATCATTCCCACAACCCAAAGTCCCAAACCAATCTGTACACGGGTTGGTAGGATTTTTTTTTTTTTTCTTTTTTTTAAACTTGGTACAGGTTGAGAAAATCTAATCAATAGGTTTTAAAATTGTATGGAAATAACTCTCCCTAATCTTGGTTAAGATCATATCTTTGGTGGCCAAGTCAACTTAATTATTGAACAAGAAGCTCGCAAGCAGTACGTAAAATCATACTATAATAATTATATATGCAAAACCAAGACAATTATAATATTAATTTAACTCAATTCATAAGAAGTTTGATTAACTAAATCTAACCATAAGCATTCATTTGGCATTATTCCTAGTCTTTGCTTTTTCTGAGAGTCTTGCGACAGCTTAAGTATAGCTCAATCCATGACGAAAGCAAGGAATCTGCTAAATATTTCCAGGATCAAGAAAGCAAAAGGATGCATTGCATTTGTTTAACAATCAATGCATATATTGAGCACAAGGATCACTATAGTGGTTACAGCTAATTAATATTAATCAACAATATTTCTACGTACTTGCAATTCTAAGACATAAAGTAAAGTGTTGTCTGGCATAATAACATTCATCAATAAACTAAATTTGTATCCTCCAACAAAAAATAATATATATATATTCCATGCAAGCACTTCACTCGGGCATCTCAAGTGTCAATGTAGGGAACCTTGGCAAAGGGCAAGTGCTGTTTTAATTAACACGTTAAGTTATTAAGGATATATTTATGATGGTGCTTTCATCACACTCTTGGTATGTTGAAAAAAAAAAAAAAGATTTTATGTATGACAGATAAATCCCACAAGTATGCTATAAGGCAAGGCATGAGTTTAAACTCGAAAGATTAATGTCAGGAAAATATTAGCTACATATAAATTAATAATAAAAGAAAAGAAACCACTTAATCTTCAAATAACGGCTATCTGAACAGCTATAGCCATATATAACAAATTACTCTCAATGAAGGAGCAGAACATAGCAGATGGCAATAAACAGGGAAGAAACAATGAGCAAAGGAAATACCTAGTAGGGTTAGGTGAAGGAGCCCAAAGAAGACAGATCACTGCCAATAAGGAATATGCAAGGAGAATCCAGAAAGCTGAGATGATCCAAGCAATTTGCCAAAGCTCACTTAATGGGTCGGTTGCATTGAAATACAGCTAAGACAACAGAAATTAGTGGAAAACAATTATTAGTTACGTAATAACACAAAAAATATGAATATGACATAAAAACTGCTCCATGAGATCTGTATCTGTCATTTGAACTCGTAGAATTTTTAATTACAATCAACATTCTTGTATACCTCAAAGCCAATCCAGGCAATTGATAGTAGCACAAATACTGCAAGAGCATTGGTAAATTTTCGATAAAGCTCTAATTTAACTGTGTTTCTCCTCATCTGCATTCATAAACAATAAAAAGAAGAGCAAGAGGACAGGTCATTTTAAACACAGCAACGAGAAAAGTAACGTCTTCAGTAATTTGGAGATTCCAGAATGCAAACTCTGTAATCATATGCAGATAATGTTATTCAGTCTCGTGCACATATTGTTATGAATTTTTCCTATCCAAACCAAGAAAATCATAAAATATGTGGCATTCCTGCTTAGTGCATTAAGGAGAAGCCATACCCACCACCAAATTGGTACATCAACCCACAACAAATATACATGGAGAGAGAAAAAAAAAAAACAACAGCAAAATCATCATATGATACAAAGTAATTATTCAAACAATTACATGCTACATAAAACGAACTCCAACAGAATAAAAGAAGTCTTACAGAATCTAAAAAGCAGAAAAGCAGAAAAATGCAAAGCAAAGAACTAACAATTACCTGAAGTTTCTCTAACGTTTTCGATAATGATGAAAAGATCCAAAGAATAAACCAGGAATCCAAGAAAGCAACAGGTAGGACCAAAAATAACTTTGTTTTTCCAGAAAAGTCGTTTATATTCCCCAAATGCTCAACAAGCTCGAGAGCTTCTGATGCCACAAAATATATTACACCAAGAAGAAGAACTTTTGATGTTATACCACCAAGTGTTGGCTTCACCACTCCATAACCCATTGAAACCACCAAAAGAAGAAGACGAGACACTGTCTTCTTCACGGAGCTAAAGGTTACTGCCCACAATGTAATGCCCATTGGTCTCGTTCCTGTGGAGTTAAAATTGGCATATTCAAAATACCACACAGCCATTTCACACATACCAAGCGCAATGACAGCAGTAATATGGTAGTGTAGATGCATAATATCCTTCCAAAACCGAACAAATCTTAGAAACCAGACTAGGCCAAGTACGAGATAAGCTAAAGACATAACGCCATGGAATGTCATCAAAGGAGCCATCTTCCCAGGCAAATAACCATATGGGTTCCTCCACACAGTCCTACCTTTAATTATTGTGCCCTTGAGTTGGGGATCACAGAACATAAAATAAAGGTAGTACATTCCAGTCTTATTGATTTCAACCTCCTGCGAAGTCACACTGGCTTCCAGATTCTTTCCTTGAAAAAAGGTCTTGATACGCATAGGCCACTCAGGGTTGTCTTCATTTTTATGTATGATTACTTCTCCTAAGTTACAGGATCCAGAGTGGGCAAGATCTGGGGTGCAACATATCACATTGGATCTCAAAAACGAACCCCCAATCCTTTCCCTGTCCTTTACCTCAACTATGATAGCCTCAACCAACCCAGTATTCTGCTGCATCTCGTGCTTCTCATCTGCTGACTCTTTCGTCCTCACAAAACTGACGGAATCAAACCTGAAATTTCAATCCCCACTAGTGAGATCAATATCCACTACCCAGCAAAAAGCTTCTTTTTTTTTTTGGTTTGGTAAACCAACATAAAGCATTCAAACTTGACGTTTTCAACCAATTTAAGAAAGTGCCCACGAAAATCTTCAGAGTTACGAGCAAGTAGCACTTTAACTACAAAATGCTTAGACAGCTCTCAGCTACTTTGCTATCTCTCTTATAGCTTTTATACATAAACCTTAAACCCAGTATCTCTAATTGAATAGTCTTGAAGCTACAAATTCGTTAGAAATTCAATCTATAGTTAAATCATCCTTCAATCGTCAAAGTTAATGAGCAACAGTTTGACCATAAAGAACTTAACGGTATTCAGATATTTGTGTTTCTCTCTCTTACAATGCTAAAATCCTACTTTCTCTATTAAAATATTCCAGTGAAAACTAAAATTCAGCTATTTTTCTCCCCTGAAAGATCGAATCTTCGGATGAATTATCAACCGCTCCAACAAAAAACCGCCGATGAACAATAAAATCACTCTATAAGATCGTCTAAAATTGAAAGCTCAAATGTGTTACCTAATGAAGGACTTGCCCTTGAGAGGCTTATCAGAAGAAGCATGGTCAGCAGAAGAAGAATCGTGGCGGATTTTAGAAGCGTAAAGGCCCTCGCTTCCGCCATGGAAGAAGAAGGCGTTTGACTGAGGACTGAAGGCTTCTCTTCCGTACTCGTGAATCGAAGCGCTTGAAGACGCAAAACAAAACCACCAAAGAATAAGAAACCCTAGCCCCAATCTCTTGAAACTCCATAGGAGCATCTCTTTCTCTCTCATTTCTCGAATAAGTCTGCCTCAGAAAGAGCTACTCTGGAACTCCCTCGGTCTCTCCTAGTCGTAGAGTTAGTTAGAGCTGATAAAATGGGAAAGAAAGAGAGGGACGCTTTGGACATAAGCTAACCGAACCCACCGTACCTGTCTCTGACTCTCCGGTTTGATTCTCTATTAGAATGTGCAGCCCATTGGGCTGTTTCACAGAAACACCACTTAATTATGGCTAGGATTTTAAGTCAGGGAAATTTTCATAAATTTGAGCTGGTTGAGACTCAACTTTCCCAACTTTCACACATGATGGAGACTTGTAAGAACATCTTTAATGTTATGTTAAATTGATATGTTAAAAAAAAATGTAACATTTGAGTGTAAAAATATTTTTCAATTTAATGTTATTTTTAATATTAAATTTGTCATATGTTAAACTTAATGATAAATTTACCACAAAGTTTAGCATATAAAAAATTTAATATTTGATTCTTATTTGTGAATAGGTTGACTTTTTTTTTTTGAAAATGATGAAATAGACTTTTTTGCTTTAACAATCTTACTTTTTAATTATTTTAATGTTAGATTTTTTTTTACAAGTTTCAAGATTTAATAATTAT